>JAMXBD010001830.1:0-284061 GCA_024138025.1 Combretum micranthum | reverse complement strand
TAAGACTTATAGTGGATGAAAAATATCATTCATTATAAAATTATAATCATATTAACTATAACAATATACTAGACTTGATAAAATAAGGGTTAATTACACAAACATTACTTGAGTTTTGGTTAATTAACAAACACATAACCGTGTAATTTTTTAACAAATAAGCAACTCGAGTTTCATATAAAAGTATCATTATAAATAATTACTATTACAGCGATATGTGGAGAGTCTTATTGGTCTAAAAAAAATACTTCAATAAAAATTTACTAAATAATATTAAATAAACAAAATATTAAAAATTATTTTTTTAAAAAGAGAATTAAAAAAACTGTAAAATTAATTTTTATGATCAATAAAATATCACATGTGTTATTCTAAAATTATTAAATAATATTGATACTTTTGTATGAAACTCGGATCACTTATTTGTTAAAAAAAAAAAGGAGGTCATGTGTTTGCAAATAAGTCAAAACACATGTCATGTTTTTATAATTAACCCATAAAATAATAATATGCTATCGCAATAAGAGTCACAAAATTTAATTTGTTGTATACTTCTAATTAATACATTATTAACTATATAAGGGATGATTGC
This sequence comes from Combretum micranthum, assembly GCA_024138025.1. Classification (NCBI taxonomy): domain Eukaryota; kingdom Viridiplantae; phylum Streptophyta; class Magnoliopsida; order Myrtales; family Combretaceae; genus Combretum; species Combretum micranthum. Next base: position 283,469 of record JAMXBD010001830.1, on the reverse strand, counting down.
AAATTCACCTCCTAAACTTAAGGTAGTGGCTTACCTCTCGGATTTTCAAAGTGATGTTTTTACTTCTTAAACTTTCAAAAATTAATACTGTAAGGACAATTAACTATTTTGGGAGGGGAAAGGAGAACGGTGGATCTACACATGGATAAAAATTTAGGAGGATAATTCGAACATAGATGAAAAGTTTAGGGGTAAATCTGAACATATATAATGGAAAATGTGGTGTGTCCTTAACCACACACGAATATAAAAGTTTAAGTTAAAAATCACACTTTCAAAGTTTTAGGGAAGGTTAATCCGCATGTAAACCTCGGTTTTCCTAGTAGTCAAGTGAACTTCGGAAACCGAAAAGCAAAACCCTAAACCGGATTAGTTCAAGCCTGGTGAGAGAAACTTAGAAACCCTAAATCCGGCTTTCCTTCGGTTTTCATATCAAAAGAAATTTTATAAAATAATTTAATGTGAATTATTGTTTTAAAGTATATTTCAAACCATAGAAAGTTTTAATTTCAGAAATATTTCTATTCCAGGCCTTCTCGAGCCCTTTTACGGAAAAGCGAGCCTCAGGACTAGAAACTCAGAAAAATATTCCATAATATTCTTTAGAACCGAAATTTTATAAGGATTTCAAAAATATAAGTTTTATAATTTTCTAAACTATAAAAATTACAGTTATAGCCTTTTCCCGTATTTTCTTTACTACCGGTAAAGTAGATGTCTTATCTACTATTTACCACTATTCACAAGTACAACCTACACTACACACTACCCATGCCCTAGTCTTACATCCTTACAACTACTCATTATATTTTCTTTCCAAGAAATTTTTGTTTCTTACTAAATTATTACATTTTATTACATAAATTACAAATTCAAATAAAATCAATTCTCTCTCTTTCCTCACATGATGGCCAGTGCAACCCCCTAATTTCCCCCTCTATTTGTTTTATTTTTCTTCTTTTATTAATACAAAAAACCCTAATTTATTTAATATATAAACTCATTTCATTCTCTCTCTTCATTTCTACTCTTTCAAAAATTTTCACAAAGCAAAAACTCTTCCTATTTTTCTCTCCCTTGTCGTGAGCTATACACTCCCACACACACACTCACTTCAAGTTCATTTCTTCTCCATTTCTTCATCAAATCTTTCCTTAGGTGATATTTTTATACTTTATTACTACTTAATCTTGTAATGCAAGATTATTCATGGTGTGTTCACTTTAAATCCCCATGAGCAAATGCTAGGGATAAGAAAACACTAATACATGAATATCAAGCCATCACAAGAGTAGATCTTGTGTTTGATGAGTTTTGTTGAAGTATCATCATGTTCACCGCATAAAAAGTAGAGATCTTGCATGAAAAATATATGCTCATGCTTTAAACTCATTTTCATGCACTATAAGTAGTAGATGTAGCCTTTTATACTTGACATTCATGTTCATATAGATATTTGTTTTTTCATGCATTAGTGCTCATAAAGATTTAGTCTTGTATAATAATGTGATTTTTGGTGGATTTTTATGAAGATAGACAAAGAACTTGAAAGAAAAGTTTTTGTTAAAAATGTCCAAAAGAAAATTCGTATGACTTTCAACCCTATTTTAAAACCCTTGTAACAACTTTGAAACTCATGTTTTATATAAAAAATGGAGGGTATAAGTAATAGATATCATTAAGTCATGATTTTTATAAGTTGAAATGAGTTTGGATGAGAGTAATGTGTAAAACAAGAAGTAGAACCAAGATGGAAAAAATTGAGTTAGTATTCAACTTGTAAAATTCATAACTTTGGATGATGCCTATGTAAAAATCTATTATTCAAGCTCAAAATGAATGTTTTATGTGTTAAATGAAGTCCTTAGGTAGTGGATATAGTAAAGCCTTAAATTTTGATGCATTACACAAGTTTTCTTAAAGAAATCATTCAAAAAGGGGATTTTCTAAAATTTGGATTTTTGAGAAAAGCCTACTTAAAAACATATTTGCAAAGTGAAAAATATAAAATTTTATGAAGAAATGAAGGTCTTGGATAGTATAGATGATGAAGACTCATTTTTAATTAAGATAACTAGGAATTTCTAATAATGGAATCCAAAACACTAGTGAGATGTCAAAGTTAGAAAATTTGATTTTCAAGAAGTAGTTATTGTTAGAGTCTTGTAAGATTTAGGAGTTCTTAAAGTTTCCTTTATCAAAATCATCAAGATCATGCATACATTGACTCATCACATATCATTCCTGTTAGGAACTCATTCATATTTTATATATACTTGAATCATCAACTAGATACATTTTAAACAAGTGCAAGACAATTTTTTGGAAATGGAAAAGGTTACTGATCAAATCTGATCCTTCTGTTCCGTGACCTAAATGTTTTCAAAACTTGGAAATAATATTATAAATAGATAGATCTTTCGAAGTAGATAGAAATCGATATAAAATTTATGAAATTCCGAGTTAAAATGACCAATTTATGACCGTTTTAAATTGGAACTCCCGCAAATAGCGAGAATCCTGATTTATTTTAGTTTTGATACATAGCTTGGATTAATTAAGTGATGAAATTCTCATTAGGGTATTCTTATTTGGCAGGTGATCCCGAGACAGATGAATCCCTACCACCCGATTATTACTACTAAGAGACCGACGTATCATGACCGAGTGAGTATCACTTCCAATTTCAATTATTGTTTGTGATTGTAATGATAGCTGCACTAGTTACTTAGCAAAGATGAAATGAATATGCATGATGGGGTTAAATGGGAAATATATTTGTCTGCTGTTGTTATGTGAAGTTGAAATTAAAGAATATCGAAGCCGGGTGATAAATCATTGCTTGTATAGAAGAGCTAAGATTGATTATCTGCGAGTATTGCCTGATCATCTAAAAGAATTGGTATAATTGATCATTAGACAATAAAGATAAACTTGAACTCATTTATAACACGATGGGGATGGAGCATTAGCATTTGTTGGTTTTTCATGATCCATAAAACGAATATAAATTGGTTGATCGTGATCCATAAAACGAATATGAGTTGGTTAATCATGATCCATAAAACGAATATATGAGTGGTTGACCATGAGCCTAAACGACGTCGTACCGCAGGATTCGTTAATCTGCTAACCCAGGATGGAGGGCGCAAGTCCATCCACATATGATTTCCAGTTGGTCGTATGTTTGTTGAATTCACGTGTTTGATGCATACCATTTGACTGATTAATCACTTGCTTGATTGTTATGTTTTAATTGCGATATAAAAGTTTTCACTCACTAAGCTTAGTATAGCTTACGCCCCTATAGTTTTTATTTGTTGCAGCACGAGTTTATTTGGCTTAGGCCAGGGCAGGCTATAGCTTAGGTACAGGAGTTAGGAGTTTCCTATAGAAGTTGTACTCAATATTGTTTAGACTTCCACAGGAAACCAAAAAACTCTGGATGACTGTAATGGACCTTTAATATTCTTTTGCAGGGAATGCCCTTAGACTTTGTAACTTTTATGTATGCGTTTTGATTTATTATCTAATGCTATCGAATGCCGCATTAAACTTCTTAACTCCATTGAATAGAGTATTATATTGTCGTAAAGGGACGCCTTACATCTATACAAGACTCCCGAAAAACTCAGATTGTAATATGAGAATCTTATATGGCATGTGGCGGACTGTTACGAATAGGATACCTCTTTGGGGCGTGACACCGCACCACCCTTAAAATATAAGGGTATTTTTACATTTTCCCATTATATATACCAATAAGTAGCTAAGTAATAGAAATTAATTAATCAGTAAGACAAAATAAAAAAAAAAAAAGAATATTTAGAATACTGGAGGCTAAAATTTAAAAATTATGTTATTTGTAAACATATAATAACAATTAAAACATAATGTTACCATTCTAATTTCAATATCATAAATTATACATATATAAAAAAAAAATTAAAATATAATAATAAAATGTTAGAATTTCCTTTTTTTCTAGAGTAAAATAATTTAGTTACATTCAAGTCATACGTTTTCAGTTTTTGGATCCCAGCTAAACCACAAATATTTACTTTTTATTGTGCTGAACCATTTCAAAAACGAATCCAAATTTTGGTGCACTACGGTTCGGTCCATTTTTTTTTTCCTTCCTTTTTTTCCACAGCCCTAGGAAAAAGAAAAGGCCACCATTAATTACCAATTTAACCGAAATTCTAATTTTGTTGGGCACAATGAATATAGAATTTTTAATGCTGTCAATCTATCATATTTCTACTATAATTCCAATCGTATTCTCCAACTGACCTAAAAGCATCTGCATTCCAAACTATTGTCAGCGGTCGATATATGGAGATAGCTTTCTCAAGTAATAAATTAAATTAGTATTGCAGCTGGACAGTAAAGGAGTTGATTCAAAATGATGAACTTAAATTTTAGAATTTTAACTCAATTTGCGAAAATATTTAACTGACTTGAGCCCAATCCAATTAAACCCTTTACTCACTATTTATCATTAAAAGAAATTTCTTCTAATTATCAATTAGTGTAATATATTCAAACGTTTTTTCAAGCTTAACTAATGTTTAAGCTTGATTAAATCTCAATTAGGCTTAGAAATTAATTTAAATTCAAACTCAAACCAATTAATCACTTTAATAATACAAATTTAAATTCGATTTGAATACTAGCAAATCGAATTCACATTAGTTCGTGCATGATTTAATTCATCCAAGACCCTGCTTGTTAACCTTATGTTAAAATCAAGAGAATAATGATAAAAATGATACCTAAATTTTCATAAAAGAATAATTAAGTACCTGAAGTTTGATTTTGAATAATTTAGCACTTGTACTAAGTCTTCGTTGATTTTTTTTCATATTTGAAGTTTAGTTTTGATAATTTTGGTACTTGAATAAAGTTTTCATAAATTTTTTTCATATCTCATTTCACTTATTTTATATATAAAAAAAGTCAATGAAAATTTTATTCAAGTACTAATTTTACCAAAATCAAACTTTGGAGATGAAAAAAATCAACAAAAACTTTATTCAAGTACCAAATTATTCAAAACTAAATTTTAAATACCTAATTATTTTTTTTACTAAAATTTAAATACCATTTTTATTATTAATCCAAAATAAATTGGGTAGGATATGGGCGACTTATTGGCCGTCGCAGCACATAGGTTTAGACATGAAATACGGTTCCGGTATCTGCATCTGCTTGAGTTGCCTTCTTTTCTTTTTCTAATTAGGACCATAATTATGTAGTGGTTATGGCACACAGATCTCACATGGAATAATCTCCATCTACTCAACTCTTTGATTAACCCCCCTTTTTTTCAATTTATGACATATCAAATTCAATTTGGATTGGTTCATATTATAATTAGAATATACAACAAAGAGAGTGGCTTTTTGTCTCTTTCATCTCACCTTTTGGATATAAAACCACGACAAACAAAATATCATATTGATGAGCATTGTAGAGCCCCCTTAGATAGCTTAAAATTGAATCTTACTCTTCATCTCCATCATCTATATACTGTCGGACTTCATTTTCCCGAGTTGGCTAATCTTTCTTGATTAACAAGGCACAAATGGGTTTCTTTTTTTGGGTACTATCAATAAAAAGAGGGGAAAAAAAAACAGCTTAATGATGCAAAGTGTATGGTAAATATATGAGAAAAATACTTACGAAGTCCTCAGATTTTTTTAGGGGTTTTCTAATTGAACACTATATATTTCCTATATCATCTAATTAAGTTATAGCTTACAACAGTACAACTGCCCTATATCATCTAATTAAGTTATAGCTTACAACAGTACAACTGGTATGGCATTGAGAGGAGATTAGAGTTTGTAATATATTTGCAAAAGTGGTGCTAAGGTGGCATGATGGTTAACATAAAATTTCAGTAGTTATTAGAAATAGCTAAAAATCGTAAAAAAAAAAGGGGAATTTGAAAAAAATGAATAGAAGAAAAGGTTAATGCCATAACTTTGACAAAATGTGCAACTAGGTATTTCGGCTTTGAAATTGATCGATTTAATATCTGAACATTGGAATTAATCAATTTAGCACTTAAAAGAACTTTTTGTGCATACCAACAGTATCTCTATAGGCAACAAATTGATCAATTTTAAATCTTTTTCAGGTATCAAAATAATCAATATCAAAGTTTAGATATCTAATTATAAATTTTGGTAAAATTCTAATATTATTCGTGACATTATCCCTAAAAAAACCATTAAAGGATCGTGGTGGCCTTGCCATCCAATAGCCAGCAATTTGAGGAATGGTGGATGTTGGCCTCTAGAATGGCAACATCTTTAAAATAAATAAATAAACAAATATCATTGATGTGGTACTCTAAGATACTAGCACAAGAAAAATTTTGCTAAATAGCATATTAGAATACAATTGCATAGGGTTTAAATAAAAACTTAGGACTAGGTTGTTGCATTTTTTAAGTTTTAGGACCGATTATAGAACCCTCCAAAATTTTTTTGACTTTCTATATTTTCTACATAACATAGAGCAAAGCATGAGTACTAGTATTAGGATTTCGTGGAGAAACCAGAAGGAAATCACTAATGCTTGTTAAAGTGTGAATGATGGAGAAGAAATGAAACATTTGAAATGAAATGTACCTCATAATGCGGTTTTATATCGTGTGGCATATGCATGGTTTGTATATATTGTTGTTTTATTTTGGCCAGTACCTATTACAAGTTTTTCGAAGAGAGATAAATCGAACTTGCATTCCCTTAAGGGATCAATGTTTAAGCTACCAAGGTCTAAATATTATAGATTGTTGGGTTGATTGTTGTCACATGAAATGTGAAGCTAGCTATTTCATGGTGTTAAGGCCCTTTAGGTCATTATTAAGGCCGGGGGAAAAAAATACGACCAAACCACAAACTAACTAATTTAAACCGAATCAAATTTTCGATTCAATAATGGGAATTTGGTTCGCGATTTGTTTCAGAGTCATGAGCCAAACCATTTCACCTTAAAAAAAAAAACTCCTAGTAATGTGCATTTATACAATACCACTTGTAATATATATTGTATATAAAAACAATTAGATTGATGAACTAAATAAATATTTTTAGAGAAATTCTATAGTCCTATCATTAATTTTGACGGGACCGGTCCTGTCACTATCCAATAGCTCACATCATACCCAATTGTGATCGAATCACTAAAATAGTTAATATTTCAATTACTATATTTATTTTAACAGTTAAATGGTTGACTCAATAATCTCATCAATAGAACCGTAGAAGCTCCCTTAGTTTTGTTTAAAGATTTTTTTTTATGATAGATTTTACATATTATATCAAATTTGTAGGTATTAGTTCTTTTTAAAGCCTTAATACATTCCTATTGTGATATGAGTATATATATCGAGCTATTTCATAAATTTTTCCTCTACATATTGATAGTTAAATTTTAATAAAAATATTGGTTTGTGGTGAGATAAATTTTTAGATATATTATGTAGGCTTTATATTTTATGGGAATTTAATCAAATGAAGAAATAAGTGATAGTTGTGTGTATGATATTTTTGCATTGATATGACTTTGTTTTTTTTTTTTTTATAATTCCAAATGACTTGTGTCATATGAAGCGGTCGTTGAAAAAAAAATAGAATGCGCTAAAATGAGTGTATAATAAGATTTATGAAAAAATACCCTTTGCATTAAATATAGATAATAAATATATGTGAGATAAAAAAAGGTAATTACAACAATAACCATTAATAGAGTTGGAATGGAATAAATTGAATTCCTTTTAAAACGGAAGGGAAAAGGAAAATATTATTATATATTTTCTAAAAAAAATTATGAAATTGCCACTAGGATGAAAATAATCCTAGTTTTAGGCAAGTTGATACATCGTCTCTTGAAGAGACGGGGTCTATATAATTCACATGTATCTTGTCTCTTCAAAAGATGAGGTCTCACCCATTGCTAATCTCATCTCAAAGACGAGGTCAATGGGAATACATATTCCCTCGTCTTCTTCCTCTTGCCATTTTGTTGAAGCTAAAAAAAGAAAAAACCCTAACATAAACCCTAACGGCTGCCGTTGATGAAGGAGAAAGAACTTTAAACCTCTATCAAACCTAACTGAAATTCCTCCATTGCAGCACATTTGAAGCTTTAAATTGCCACGTGATCAGTAAGTGTCGTAGAGTCATCAATTAGCGAAAAAATCAACCAATTGGCGCATGATCTTGTAGGTATGTGTTATTTCTCACTCTAAATTGATTATACAGTTGATAATGAAGAAAAGATATAGTATTGATAATCATGATAGTTTCTCTTAAAGGATATTGTTTGTACTCATTTGAATGCTATAAATTACTAGTTGTACTTGCCATAGTAGATGTCTAAATCAAATGTAGGACTTGAATAATTTACTAAGTATGCATGATAAGTAGTTTATTAATACTTAGGCATGATAAAAATTAAAGCAATGCTTTCTAGAGTAAGTAATTATGAAAAATCCAGTTAAATTGTAGATGATTATGCATTATCACAACAATTTGTAGAACGAATTAGCATGCCAATACTGTACTTAGTATTGATTTACACTATTCTGTAGATGTCCTTGTAGCGATTAAGCCTTGCTTTTGGTATTGAAGATTCTAATCATCTCATCGATGTAATATTTTGATAAGAATGAGATGGATAAACTTGTATTAGTAAACATGGTCGATATAATAGGAGTGCAATTCATAAGTCATGATTATTTTTCATGCATTCAACCTATGTTTTATGAGCCGGCAAGATAGGTGAGGAAAATGGACAAAGCCAAGTTCATATTATATGCTCATGGCAACAGTATGGAAGGGAATAATGGTTTTGATTATGATAGACAGCCAATTGCTATGGTCAGTGTTTGTAGTATATGCTCATGACAATAGTATGGAAGGGAACAATAGTTTTGATTATGATAGACAGCCAATTGTTGTGGTCAGTGTTTGTAGAAACTCAATTTATGAGCAAATACTATATACCATTTATGATAGAATTAAGATGAATAGGTTTATACATTGGGTTGAGCTATATCATTGGGTGGCTATTGGAGATAGGATGCTACGTTATGATATTATTCTAGTGATCATTAATGATGCTACATAAGAGATGTTAGTGTACGCAGAAGGATCAATGGCTATATATGTTCAGATATTTGCAAAAGAATTGCAACAGAAGCCTGAGGCCACCATGGGAATTGGCATCCAAGGGTTAGGAGATTCCAACTCCACTCCAAATTAGACAATAGTGGCCCCACAAGTTCAAATAAGTAACTTTGAAATGGGTTTACCTAATTAGAGTTGTGGTCATGATATAGATGCAATGCAAAACTCATCGTTAAGTGAATCCAATGAAGACTTTGAGGATGATAAAAATGATTTTATGCTAAGTTTGTCCCAGCACATTGTTGCTAATGATATACAACACAGAGGCCATGATTGGCACCATTTCATGGCTCCTACGGATGTTGATGCAATTAGGAGCTCAATACCAATACCTTTTTTCATTGCTGATGTTAGTAGTGGTTATGCTGCGTTTGATGATAAGCAGGAAATGAGTGTTGGAAATTAGAGCTTCAATGATGAATTCAAAATTGAGATGCGGTTTTAGACTAAAGATCATCTCATATGGGCAGTGAAAATGTGGCACATATCCAACCATTACAATTTCAATGTGGTGGACTCGGACCTAAGGTCATGGGCAGTTAAATGTATTGATATTCATAACAGAGATTGTAAGTAGAGACTTAGGGCATTTATAAGAAACATGGTGGGTGGTTTCACATCACTGAATATGAAGGACCCCACACCTACATGTATAAAATTATTAGACAGAATCACTCTCAGTTAAACCCATCAGCATGTCCAAGTACATTATATTGGAGATTCATAATTCTCCAGATGTGAGAATGAAGTACTTCCAATTGACTATCTTAAAAGAGTTTGGGTATAACATTCATATAAAGAGAATCCGTGAGGCAAAGTAAAAAGCTATTGAGCAAGTGCACGGAAGTTAGGAAGATTCATATGTGGAGCTCCCACATATACTTAATGTGATAACAGAGGCAAATCCAGGAACAAAGGTTGAGTAAAGAATAGTTGATTTGGATATTACAGGACACATCTTTCTTGACAAACTCTTTTGGGCATTTGCTCCTTGCATTAAAGCATTTCAATACTTTAGGTATGTTTTGGATACATGATTGAATTTACTTATAAAAGCTTGATATCAATGAACTAAGTTATATCTATTAATTCTTTATAGACCCGAAATCACAATTGATGGTACCTTCTTGTATGGCAAGTACAAGCACAAACTGCTCATCGCAGTGGCCGTAGATGGGGCAAATCATATCGTTTTACTAGCGTATGCTCTTATTAATGAAGAGAAAGAAGTCACATGGAGTTGGTTCCTTGCAAGATTTTCAGAACACGTTACTAAGGATCACTCCAACATTTCTTTATATTCGACCGGCATACCGATATTAACAGTGCAATTGACGGTAAGAATACCGTATGACTTACAGGTTGCCTTGGTACTGGTGTATCCAGCATATTGCCGGCAACTTCAACTCAAAGGCGAAAAGTAAAGAATGTAAGAAATTAGTCAAAAAGAGCAGCATACCAAACCCAGTTGGGAAAGTTCCATGGTAACTTTAATGCAATAAATCAAAGTATTCCATAGACGTTGTAAAATGGCTTCCTATCCCATGGCTTATTAGGAAAAGAGGTAGGATTAGGGAAATACTTCTAAAATGAGATGGACATTCAAGAGGCCCCACGAGGTTACTGAAGTGATTCGAGTAGGTACACAGGGCACAACATTAGAAGTTGTCCAAATAAGCGAGCAACTAGTAGGACAATTACATGCCAGTCCAGTCGTAGTGGTATTTTTTTCATGTGATTTGTTTTATTGCACTAACGTGGCATACTTTATATGTTGTTTGCTTCGTTTAGTACTTATTCCTCTGTTAACAGTGTTCATTACTTTCTTCCTTACAGATGGATCCAGGACCACTCAATGAGTCCATTCTTATAAGGCAGCATGTTCATAGATCGAGGCTACCATAGGAGGGACAAGTACGATTATTTCCTCATCCCATTACTTAGATTATTTAGAGAATGTTTCTCATGGATTTTTTTTCAAATGCAAGAGCATGTGGTATTACATTATCATCGGAGAGAGGCCAGGCTAAGGCAGTGAGACAGCATGCCTACAATTGTAGATGATCGGCTTATTCCATTCCTATCACATGTAAGTTTCATAGGTGTTGCACATATACCATTTGTACAGCTAGATTGGCACCTATTTACTGCTTTGGTTGAGAGGTGGCGTCCCGAGGCACATACCTTTCACACGCTGATGGGATAGTGGATTATGACGTTATAGGATGTTACAGTACTCACCGGCCTCCCTGTCAATGGCCAGGCAGTTATGAGCACGGCTTGGATGGATTAGCTAGGGTTGTGTGAGTAGCTGTTAGGAGTTAGACCCATGCCTGGCATTAATATTGATGGTAGCCACCTAAATATGTCATGTTTAAATGCACATTTTAGAGTGCACAGATGATATGACGATTCGACACCATGCTAAGGTGTACATTCTACTGCTACTTAAGGGGTTTATTGTTGTGGAAAAATCATCCAATTTGATTCATGTGACATACCTCCAACTACTCGATGACTTAAAGAGAGCAGACCAGTACACATGAGGAGCAATTTTCTTAGTATGGCTACACAGGCATCTATGCATGGCTTCCCACATAGAAACGAGTGACATAGCAGATGCCTTTATAGTCTTGCAGATCTAAGCCTGGGAGCACTTCCCACACATCGCCTTGCTACGTCAACAGAACACAGTAGTTACCGTAGGGGCGCCCACTCATCAATTATTGGGGTACCACTTTTGATGTCACTCGATCCCTTATACATATGCTATTTAAGTATATGGGGGTGTTTTGATCGACAGATCCCTAGCCAAGTATGGTTTTTGTATGTCTTATGTATTAACATTGCTTAATTTCATTATGTTTACTCATGTACATTATGTTTTCTTCCTGAACAAGTTGTTTTAGATCCCTGATCTGTTATTATGGATTCTCAACCCTAATACTGCCATGTTGGGAGTGATATATGGTGTGCACAGGTTCCGCTGGTTTACTATCATATTATCAAGTACTACTCTCTAGACAAGGTGCTTAGATAGTTCGGTGGTTTTTAGGAGATCCCAGACCCTCCTGCTAATATGAGAACCTACATGAGATGGACTTACAATGGCGCTCCAAGTGAAACTGAGCAGCAGAACACGCTAGGTGGGTAGCAGAGTAGGATAGCAGGCACGATCATATTGTCAAGATGCTAGATCTCCCTATTGGTACAGCTGCATATTATTTTGATTAGTATTATGCGATCACTAGGCATTGGATCAGTCGTATAGAGGCATTATATGATATATTGTAAGTTCAACGACTATATAAGCTATATATGGATATATACTGTGTTCGTTATTCACTGATCTACATGTTTGCTATTGATTGCAAGTAGATTTCATTTACAAAGTCCCGGACATGCCAGCAGAGAACACTCTTGCCACTGCATGAGATATCATTCATGTAGTGGATGAGTTCATGAGACTTAATTTTATAGATTCCCTGATGACCCACAACCTTAGCCTATACAAAGACAGCGACCAGAAAGAGAGAGGCATGGACGAGGATCGGATCAGGAGCAAGGCAAGTCCGAGCTATAGATATCAAAGACGAGCCTTCACCCTGGCACTCACATGTACCTGATAAGCTTGACCTTTCATAGTTTCATCATGACGAGCCAGATCCATCATCATCATATGCTCATCTGATCGAAACCCCGATGCCAAACATCTCATACGTAGAGGTCCATACCCCTTAGCTCCACAATAGAGGCGACCGTTACTGCTAAATGATATGGGGTAGGGACTCACCCAAGTGGATCAAGACCCAGTCCATTCTTATAGTGCTGGTGGTGGAAATGGGGATGCCACCCTCACACAGGTTGATCCATCTATGGAGCATCCCCATCAGGATATCCATCAGCATACATTATGCTATAGAACTTTTGTTGAGCGGGGCACCTAGTAGTAGATATTACATAGATTTTTATCTTTTATGATTGTTGTATATAGACTCTTATCTTTTATGATTATTGTCTATAATTAACAGAACATTCATGTGATTAATGGAACATTCATGCAATCATTTCATATTATGATTTTTTATTATGTTTGCGATGAAAGGTTTCACAATACTGTTGTGATCGAATGGATTGGGTTTGTGACTGTGTTTGGATAGATTGAGTTTGGAAATACTATTGTGTTTGGGTTATGATGTTTGTTTGGGAGGGGGGATAAAACTTATTGATATTTTCTCTTCAAGAGATGAAGTACTCCTGCGCATACCTTGTCTCTTTAAAGACGAGATCAATACTAGGTAAGATCCCATCTGTTGAAGAGATAAGGTACATGCGAATTATGTAGACTTGTCTTGAAGAGACAAGATCAAACACTTATGACCTCATCTCTTAAAGAGATAAGGTCTATATAATTCACAGGTACCTCATCTCTTCAATAGATGAGGTCAACTTGCCTAAAATTGGATTATTTTCATTTCAGTGGTAGTTTCGTAATTTTTTTGAAAAAACTATAATAATTTTCCTTTTCCCTAAAGAATCATATATACAATAAATATAGATATGTAGGATAAAAAATAATTAATATAATAGCATTAATAAAGTTGGAATAAAATCATGATTTTGAGATCTAATGGTAGAATCAAATTCCTACTAAACGTCAAAATTATTGATCTCAATCAATTGTGATTTCGGCTTTTAAAAAAGCTTCTAAATATAGGAAAAAATGGAAAGACAGTTCATGGAATTTTTTTATTGAAATGAAAAAACAAAAAAAATTCTCTTTTCGATATATGGTTCGAATGTATACCGAACCATATCAAACTGTTTTTTTTTAGGTTCAAAAAATTAGCAAGCCAAGCCGTGTTGATAGGTTTGATTTTATAAAAATAAGCAAACCGTACTGTGCCTATTCGTAGTTATTGTAGTAGATTTTCGTTTTGGAATAAGTTAAGGGAAATAACTAGGAATATTAAGGGAAAGTTGGAATTGTTTAGAAAAGCATTGTTGTATAGAATGGTAGACTAGTTTGAAACAATGCTCAGCTTAGAACAGTTGTAATAGAGCAAAAAAGAATGCTGAGGCATCGGGTGTGGAGAAGGAGAATGTTGTTCGAGCTGAATTATATAACACTTTACTACATGAGAAAATGCATTGGCGTCAACATTAACGTACTAACTTGATAAATTTTGGAGATTAAAGTATAAATTTGTTCCTCCAAATGATTATAAGGAAAAAAGCAAGAAATAAGATTAGACATTAAAAGATCTAATAATAAATAAATGGAAGAGGAAGAGAGGGTTATAAGAGAATTTTTTAATTTTTTCAACAATATGTATAACATTGAAAGAGTCATGTGTGCTGATGATGTGCTACAAAATGTGGATGCCGTTATCACTAAAGGAGATGAATATAATGTTAACAACCCTATTTATAATGATGAAAATAAACAAGCGTGTTTCAATTGGGCTCCTTAAGGCTTATTTATAATAATATGTATAACTTTGAAAGAGTCCAAATGTATTTAATAGAAAATTTCATCGAAATATGCTTGCTGAGACATCAAACACACACACACACATATATATATATATATATATTAAATTAGGAATACTTCTACCAAAATCAAAATGAAATTGATCTTAGTTTAATTTCAAAGGTGAAATGTCCCAAATTAGTTTCCAATTTTTCTCTTGAGTTTATGTAATTTTGCAAATAAAATTATTTTAAAAATCCTAGCCAATAGACTTTGGTCTATTCTAAAGTGATACATATTGGAAAATCGGTATGTTTATCGATCTAGCGGTATAACTCAATCTAGGGATTTGCAATATATTTTTGAGTTTTATGATATATGTAAAACACAAATTAAAGATGTGAATGATTTATTATTGAATGATGCACCAAGAAAAGAATCGAACTAGTGTTTTACTCAATCGATATGGCGCACGATCAAAAGAAACAATAAAAAATAATCTTGAGAAAAAAAGACTCAATATTATTCAATAAGATTTGGAAACAATTTTAAGAAAACCAAGAGGCAATTGATCAACATCAATGTCAAAAGATCTTGCTAACATAAACCTTGATATACTCCGACAAATCAGATAAGAGAAATAAAGGAACATAAAAGCCTAAACAAATATAAAAGGAAACTCAAAAATAAACAAAGGAAAAAAATGCACTTAGACACTGGCCAAAGCATGGTCGGGCATTGAGAAGTGAAACCCACTAGATGCTCAGTCAGGTGCTGCTTTAGGCGTTGTCACGATTATGTAGCACTAGTCACAATCTTAGGCATAGTTGTGCCCTAGGTCGTGATCTCCTAAGTTACTTCATTTCTCCATTTACCTGTGGGCAAGCCATTGTGCATGCCATGGTCATTGCATACTTTCGAAATGGCTTTTTCTTACCTAGATTCACTCATGGTCCTTAACATGAGTGTAAGCTTTAACACTTGCAAGTTTTCCTTCAAATCTTGTTTTTTCTTCATACTGAAACACACTAGCCCATACGCAATAACAAAATGCTTAATAGTCTTGAAATACTCCTTCTATCTTCATTTCAGCTCAAGAAGAATGATCCGTTGAGTTAAGTTCATCAATCTCCTAACTCTAAATCAAGTTATCAGCCCAAATAAATCATGATTCCTATCATAAAATTATAATATCACAAAATCAAAATAAATTTGTTTCTAGCTAGTTCATTCAAGACAACATCATTATACCTCATGAAAATTTTCATGCGCTTAGAATTATGGAAAAGGGGAATCAATATGATTATGCTATTAAGTTGGGCATGATAAAAGCATATGATTGAGTTGAATGGTTTCTTTAAAAAAAAAAAAGGAAAAGACAAAGAAAAACTAAAGGGTAAACTAGGAAGTTGTGATTTATGGTTGATAAGGTCATCACATGTGTTTCTTCCATGTCTCATAATCTTATGTTGATTGGTAAGCAAGTAGAAAAAATAGTTCTTATTAAAGGAATAAAACAAGAAGAACATCTATCTTTGTACCTATTCACTCTATCTCCGTGTTTATTCCTTTTAGTGGTTAATACATTATCCTTGTTGATCCATGGATAAAAAGCCACAGGTTGATAGAAGGCATTCCATAATTAACTCATTTTTTTTCCTTTCACAAATGATTGGTTGATTTTCATGGAAGCCAATGAATCAAATCTTTTCAGGCCCAAAACACTAAGCATTATAAAGCAATGGGGTAGTAGACAAGCTTTCAAAAGTCATCAATGTCCTTTAGTATCCATACTCTTGATTACATCAAAAGAAGTTATTGCAACTTCCTGGATATTAACCTAGAAAATAAGGCAGGAAAATATCTAGGGTTATAAACACATTAGGAAAGATCTAAGACAAAAGTTTTAGGTTTTGTGAAAGAAAGGATTAGATTGAAGTTAGAAGGCTAGAAAAAGTGTACTATTAACACAAGGAGGGTGAGAAAATCTAACAGAAGCTGTGTATGTAATTTTGCAATGAATATTTTTAAATTTCCTAAAAGAGTATGTTGGGCAGTCACATCCATGTTGGATTTTCTCCTTTTTCTTCTTTTTTTTATCACAAAAGAAATTTCTTTCTATTATAATAAGTGTAATATATTCAAATTTTTTTCAAACTCAACTAATGTTGAAGATGGATTTAATCTTGATTAGGTTTATGAATTAATTTAGTTAAATATTACAAAATGCAAACTCCAACCAATAAATTATTTAAATAATAAAACTTCAAACTCAATTTGAATATTGTCGAATCAAATTCAAGTTAGTTTGTGAATTGATTTAATTCATCTAAGACCCTGGTTGTTAAGCTTTTGTTAAAATGAAGTGGATAAGAGATAGGTCCATTATTGGCTATCGTAGTACATAGGTTTATATATGGAATACTATTTTAGTATCCGCATCCACTTGATCCTTCTGGGTATGTGTTCTTTTCTTTTTTTTCAACTAGTAGCATGAATATAAATGGTTATAGCAGATAGGTCTGACGTGGAATAATAGTTTTATGCTGTGTTTGGTACGTCCGAAATAAGGGGAAAAGGAAATAAATAGAGAGAAACAGGATAAAATGTTTGTGTTTGAGTATGTTTAATAGAAGAGTGAGATGAAAGCAAGAGAATCCAAGGAAAGTGATAAAAATGACTCAAATACCCTTATTTATCTTCATTAACTAATATTATAAAAAATAATAAGGGTAATTTTATCAATCATTAACTGTATTTTTTTTTTTTTTTCCTTTCATTTCCTTCATCACTTATCGAATATGAAATAAACATTCTACTTATTTTCATTTCTCTTGATTTCCTTTTCCTATCATTTCTTTCCTTTGATTTCTCTTGATTTCTTATTTCAAAAAGCTAGTTAAACATAGTGTTAGTGTCTACGTTTGAATAAGCATTTTTTTTGTAATGGTTTAATGTCACAAATGATACCTGAATATTGGTAAAATACGCAATTAGATACCTAAACTTTAAAATTAATCAATTTTATTTAAATTTTGAAATTGATCAATTTAATACCTTAAAGAATATTTAATGCATGCCAATAGTAATTCCGTAGGTACTGAATTGATTAATTTTAAAATTTTTTAAATATTAAATTGATCAATTTTAAAGTTTAGATACTAAATAGATCAATTTCAAAATTCAAGTACCTAATTGTATATTTTACCAAAGTTCAGATATTATTTGTTATATTATCTTTTTTGCGAAAGTAGTGCCAATTGGCATATTGATAAAAAAAAAATTCAGTAATTATTAGAAAAAAAGTTATTAATTCTAGAAAAATGAATAAAAGGGGAATTTTGAGAAAATAAATAAATAAATAAGCTTAAAGGATGGTGGTGACGTTGCCATCCAACAGCCAGCAAATCCAGGAATAGGCGGGTGTTGGCTCCCAGGATGGAAGCATTTTTAAAAATAAATAATTAAATAAGTAAACAAATGTTATTGATATAGTATGCCAAGCTACTGGCACCAAATTAATTTTGCCAAATAGCATATAGGACACAATTGCACGGTTTAAAGAAAAACTTAGGACTTGATTGTTGGATTTTTGGAGTTTTAGGACTCGGCTGCAGAGCCTCCAAAGGTTTTATGACTTCCTATATTTTCAACATAACGTGGAGCAAAGCATGAGTACTAATAATATTTGGATCATGCGGATAAACCAGAAGGAGATCGCTGGTGCTTGTATATATTGCCGTTTTATTTTGGTTAATACGAACTACAACTTTTATGGGGAAAGAGAAATTGAACTTGATATATTCCCATGGGATCAATGTTTCAATTCAGCCACTAAGGTGCAAAGGTTTTGGTTGTGTAATAGGGTTAATATCTCAAATTGCATGTGAATTTTAGTAAAAAATAAAATTAGGTATTTCAATTTTAAAATTGATTAATTTAGTATCTAAATTTTAAAATTTGTTATTTGAAAAAACTTTTCATGTATACTAACGATATTTCTGTCAAATTCTTTTAGGTAATAAATTATCAATTTCAAAGTTTTTCAAATATCAAATTGATCAATTTTAAAGTTCAGGTATTAAATTGATTAACTTAAAAGTCCAAGTATTAAATTGATCAATTTTAAAGTTTAGATAACTAATTGCATATTTTACAAAAGTTCGAGTATCATTTATGACATTAATCCCTATAAATTATTATTAGGGTTAATGTCACAAATAGTACTTCAACTTTAACAAATGTGCAATTAGGTACCTGAACTTTGAAATCGTTCAATTTAATATTTGAATTCTGAAATTGATCAATTTAGTACTTAGAAGAACTTTCCATACATGCCAATAATATCTCCATCAAATTCTTTTAGGTACTAAATTGATCGATTTTAAAGTTTGTCAGATACTAAATTAATTAATTTTAAGGTCCGGCACTAAATTAATCATTCTCAAGTTTAGGTACTTAAATTACATATTTTACTAAAATTCAGGTACCATTCGTGACATTATCCCTTATTATTATTGTTATTATCATTTGGTCATATTGTGTATATTATAGTTTTGTTAAATTATTTCCTATTATTCTTAACTTTTGAAGAACCTTTTAACTTTCAATTCGGGCTAATTCATTTCAAATAGTGTTACAAGCAAATAACACTTTCCATTCTTGTATTGGTCAAATACTTGAGTAACTTGTAGTTTATAGCTATTATTGGTTTCTAGATAGATATTTAAAGCATAACCAAATTGTTGTAGCCCCTAGACCTAAAAATAACCATGTTCACTTGTCCTTATATTATGTGTGCATTCAAGAGAATGTCTTTTGGATTGTGCAATGTAGTCACTGCTTTCTAATAATGCATGATGGTGATCTTCGCAGACATGATAAAGTAAACAATGGTAGAGCATGGGTGATTTGTCAATTTTAGAGTCTTTTAGCATTTGTTTGAAAATTTTTGGCAAATTTATTTAGTGATGATTTGTAAGTACATCTAGTGCTCCAAATTTAATGGTTAAAGATGGGTTCTAGACATAAAATTTATGCTAAAGACATAGACGTGAATAATGCAAAAGTTGAATTGATGAAAAATTGCTAGCAACTATGAATGTGAGAGGGGTTAGAAACTTCTTAGGTTGTATAGAATATTATCCCAATTATAAAGGATTTTTCCAAAAATTGCAAACCCTTGTACCAGTTAGCCGAAGATGCAAGCTTTGACTTTAATGAGGAGCGCATGTGAGCTTTTAATATTATAAATATAATATGAAATACCCCAAACCTTCACATATATTAGAAATTCGGTTTAGATAGATTTGCATGAATTAAATTAATCATAGGATATAAATAGACAAGTTGACAAAGTTAGATTAGTAATTAATTAAATGAAATTTGAGATTTTGATTCTAAATCTCCTAAACATGTTTCTAAATTGTTTAGAGGATTCCAAAACTCTTGATTCTTAGCTTAAATACTAATTCCTAAATCTCAGTAAAATTTGAGTTCATTTGCTTGTCTAAAAATATCAGTTCTTAAACCCAAACTCAAATTAAATATCTTTTATCCAAAATAAATTTTTAAATTAAGTTCTTAATTTCTAATATATTAGTTCAGAAATTATCTTTTAAATACTTATAGATCTATAGATATTGATCTGATAGTTCTAAATCTATACATCTATTCTAAAATATCCTAAAATCTATCCTTATCCTTCCTTTTTATTTCTTTTTTCCCTGCCATCCCATTTCTTCTTCTTCTTCTTACGTTTTTTTCCCTTTTCTTTTCTTCTTCTTTTCTTCTTTTCTTCTTCTTCTTCTTCTCTTTTCTCTTTCTTCAATTCATCTCACCACATCTCAAATTCAACAAAGCTAAAGGAGAAATCAAAGTTAGGAATGAAGATAGAAGAAGAAATTACATGTTTCTCCAAAAGCTAAGTTTTCTATTTTAAGTTATCTTTATTTTATTTGTTGTTTAAATTAATAATTGATAAATTCATGTTGATTTGGGATGAGAGTGTTGGTTATATATATGTTTGTTGAAGTTATAGTTGTCGGAAGTTGGGTTTGAGGTTGAAGATGATGAATAGTGATTAAGAGTTGTTAGTATTTAAAGTGGATTGTATGTTGTTTGATGTGTTGAATATGGATGATTGATGTTGAGGAGTTCATATATCAAGTTTAGGAAGCTTAGAAAGTGATTTGGAGAAGTTGGGAAGTGTTAAAATGTTTTGCAAAACTTAAGTTTTCGAAAACAAGCTTTTGTCAAAAACGTGCTCTGTCACGTACGCCGGCATCTAATACTTCAACGCCGCTGGTGTTGAGCCCGGTGTTGAAGTGATCAGAATGCCAATTTCTTAACGCCGCTAGCGTTTGCCTAAATTTTAACGGCGTTGAATGTTGAACCAAATTGATTAGAAACAAATTTTTTAACGAGACCAGCATTTGCAATAATTATTATCGGTGTTGCCTTTAAAAACTGAACACCAGCATTTTGAGTATCAACGTCACCAGCATAGGTTTAAAGCCTAAACTTCACAGAGTTCAAATTTTTAAAACTGGCATCTAACGCTGCCGACGTAGACTTCAACACTGCTGGCGTTAGTGCATTGAATGCCGGCCTTTTGTTGGCATATCCCCTATTTCGAATTTAATTTCTAAAATCATCTTTAAATCTTTTCCAAAGCTTGAAATATGATCTTGTATGTATGAGTTGACCTTGTATGATGATTTATATCTTATGTAAGTTGATTGATATAATTAAACATGAGATAAGTAGATTTATAGATTTAAGAAATTGTTAAATTAAATATAGAAGTTAGATATAAAATGAACTTAGTTAATAAATCTAAGTTCAACTTGAATAAATGAGCTTGAATTAGCTAAAAGGAATTAGATTACTTAAGTTTAATCAATTTGGCTTAGATTAAGTTAAAATGAGTTTAATAGCTAATAATTGGCTTAGATAACATGAGCAATATGTTGTTTCAAATGTTTATTTGCTTTGAATATGAATGCTTTTATGTATGAATGCATTGTTTATGTTATGTTTTGTGACAAGAAACTATAATTAAAGTAAAAAAAATTACTTTGACAAACAAAAGAGAACTATTCATATTTTGGCGGGGCAATATCCGTAGCCATAGTATGGTTCCACATTAGTTCCTGATCAAATAGAGTTTAATAAAATTTTGATATAAGTTCTTATATGAATTTGATATAAGTGGATGTTAGTTTAATTACTTATATGAGTTATTTCCTTAATAGTGATGGATATTTGACATATCTTCTGAGATGGTTTCTCATCTATCTTCTGAGATAGCTTCTGCCTCTGTTTAGATTTCATTTTCAAGGTACGTAGTAACTTGTGTGTTGGGTGTTAGGATAGGCATCTAAAATGGATTAAGAACTTAAACTCGACTTAATAATTGATGAGTGTTGGTTGTTTATTATGCCGTTGAATCTGGTTCAAGAAGCGGCAACCTTGTCATGATGCAATGACATGGTAGTTAGGTGCTTTAACCTTAGTTGTGATGCAATGACTTTACCATGATGCAATGGTATGCAATGATGTAATAGCGATTCTTTTATGGTTAAGCGCGTAATCGATAGAAAGTGTAGTGTCTGTATAACGTTTGCTTAAACTTAAGATGAAGTAATATAATTTAGTTCAATGTTTATGGGGACGTGTGAACTGAATGATGTTATTGATTAAGTTAAGTAAAGTTGAGTAACGGCTATAAACTCTAGATGAGATTACTTTTATGGAATAGATATAGAGGATATAGGTATTCGGACTGCTTATATCAATCCCCTGAGCAGCTGTTGTTACTCAGGATCCCCAGATTCCCATTGGCTTGTTCCAGAGTATGAGTGCTTCATTGTTGATTTGTTTATTTTTATGGAAAGATAATAACTTATAGATTGATGCATTGCATTTAGTTAAGCCGTATGTCACACTGCATGTGCTTGTGTTGCTGTGTACTGGGTTTCGGCTCATTCTTATTGTTGTTATTCTTTTTACAGGTTTGTTGTTGATAAAGATGATGGATGATGAGACGATGATATGATGATGTTGTTGCTATTGATAATGTTGTCTTGGGTTTTTGGGTGCTTCTGTTGACTCGGGAATGATTGTAGATGAGTGATGTGAGTTAGGAGCATTGAGTAGTTTAGTTGTTTTGTTTCTTCTTTTGTTTGTTTTATAAAGATTAGATTTATTTATAAATATGTATTTTCATTTAAGAGCTTATTAGTGCCCATGTTTTGTAAATAAGCTTTTGTAAAGATTTGTTTAAGTGAAAGTTTTTTCACTTGTAATAATGGAATTCTGAAATGCTTTTATGTAGAAATGTTTTTATTAAAGTTTATTTTTTTGCTGCTAAATCCAGTTATCTGAAAATCTAGCTAAACGATTTCATAATCTAAAATCGAATAGCAATGTTCAACATAAACACCTTCTTTTAAGGCAACCTTACGTATAATTCATAAGAGTTATATGTGGTTAGGAACTTGATGTGCTTAATTTAAGAATTGAGCATGTCAGGTCTTTACATAATAGTTCTCCAGTGGAATAAATCTTTAACTATGCTTTGGGTGCCAATTTTGGACATACAAAAGATAAAAAATCTGCATATCATACATTATATAAGTAGAATTCTTAATGAAGTTGAAATGAATCATGCAACAACAATTAAAAGATTGTATTTGATAAGTTCCAATCTGATTTAGTGGCTTATGGGATATACTTTTTGTCTTTTTTTCTTTCCCATTGCAAACTACCTTTCCAGCCAAATTAAAAATAAAAATAAAAACTTCATTCACACAAAGTATACTTGCAAGGTGATATCAATTTTTGTCTTTATATTAATGCATTGTAAAAGGTCATTTTTCCATCATTAAAATGTAATTTACCCAGAAAAATAAGAATTTCTAGACAATTTTGTTATTTTGGAGAATTCTTATCATTTGCACTGAATATAATAAGTCCACCATAGTAGGAATGAAGTAAACAACTAGAACTCCCCAGCATATTTTAAAAAGTTACCCATAAATCTACTTTTTAACAAATCATATTTTTGATAATCTGAGGGTGTCTAGAAGAAGCAACACTTGATCGTTTGGTTTCATCAAATAAATATTGGTTGCACATAAACTATGGTGAGAAGTTGTTGAGATAAGCATCAGCCAGCATGTGTCCTAATCGAACTTGGGCCTTGGTTGTCAGGTGGAGGTGATCTTCTTTAAGAGGCAATCCCTTGGCATCAATGCATACAACATTTGGGAGATTGATCCTTAGCTGAGCTTCCCTCACTTTCTCCATGTACTTATGATCTCCTGATGCAATTGCCACCTGGAAATTACACTACCACATATTCACCACTACTTATGCAAAAAATTGGTAGGAGTTAATAAAGTAATGAGTGAAAATGCCATTTGGTCACCATCATCATTTAGTAAGACAACTTAGTAAAGTATAAATAGTTCAAGGATACGAGTATAATATATTGAAAAGTGATCCTACGTAAATCTTACTGTGAAAAAAAAATCAAATTATGAGCCAAATCAAACAAAATCGAACCACAACAAAATTTTAATTCTTTTTCAAAAGGATTCAATGTGCGAGGTTTGCTGAAGAGCAAATAGTTCACAATTTGGTTTGTAACCTTGAGCCAAATCAAATCATTTTACATATTATAAAAAAAAATTCGACCACATTATTTTTTTCTTTAATTATTTTAAATAGATATGTATCATTTATGCATATTATGTTTAAATTGTTACGATAAATGTACAAATAAGAATTTAAGATTTTAGGTTGCAGCGTTCCGACTTTGGGAATTTTTTTTTTTTTTTTAATAAACTAAATAACATAGGACAATACAAAATTACCAGTGTCAAGGCTCAAGGTACTAGATGAAATAGAACCGAGTATCTAAAATTTATTTGTTAAAAATTCCTTAGCCCATCCTTTACAAATCTGCCGTTCAATCAAGGAAGACAATTTTCTAAAGATTAGGAGTGAGTAATTTTTGACTGATAAAAATTTTAATGGATTAGGACATTCAGCAATATGAAAACTCAAGTAGAAAATTTGACACAGTCAAGTTCCATTAGATGCTGATATTTAGCAACTGCCAAAACATCACCAACATTGTATAGAACACTTTAAATAAACTGCAACACAAATTGATTTTTCCTTTTTTCTTTCATGATAAAACAGGCTTGACCTCACTTTAAATAAATGTTTTATGTTCAGTATTGAACTTAATAATAATAATAATAGAATTAAATTGAGACCTGGATTATAGGAAGTGAAGGCAAGCCAAGATCTTGTCTGACATTCTTAATCAAAGTCTCCATGTTGCCTTGGTAGGCATCCGCATCATGCTGTGTCAACGTGTCACTCTCTCCCTGATACCACAACACACCCTTTATTTCCCCACCTTCCTTCACGCTCTCTTTACTCCTCCTTATCATAACATCGTACAACTTCTCCCCACGCCCCCATTCCCTAATCGCCGTCCCACCCACAGCGCACGGAACCAGTCCCACTACCACATCCCCCGCGCCTGTTTTTCCCACACGCTCCAGAATTGCGTTGGCGAATGACATCCCTGGACCCACCCCACATGTCTTTTTTGTGTCTATGTCGTGGTGGAGAGGTTCGCGCGCCGGTTCCCAGTGAAGGGACGAGGTAAAGCGGAGGATCGAAGGGTTTGGGCGGCATTCCGGTGGTACAACGCCGTCCCAGTGGTGGTGCTTGGTGACCCCGCCCCGACCGGACATGTTGCTTTGCCCGGAGAGAATGAAGATGTGTTTTGGGCTTGAACTCGAAGAAGATTTCGGATTGGCAATTCCCATTTTTGGGTTGTCGAGATGGATATTGGGTAGTCTGTGTCTGTGTCTGTGTCTGTGTCTGTGTGAGAGAGAGAGAGAGAGCGCGTTTAGGAGGTAGAGGTGGACCCACCTTACATGATTGGATTTGTTAGTGGAAGCTGGTAGGTCTGTCGGTTTTTCAATCGGTTAAAATTTAAAAAGTGACCCCATCCACGTAACACGTCCAAACATTTCAGGTTTTTAAGATAGATATAACAGGATTAGTTCTCCGGTTTTCAATAATATCTTTTATTTATTTTTATAATACATAAGAAAGTAATTTTTTTCTTTTTTTTCTTTTTTTGACAAACTACATCCGGATGGAATATCTGAATCTAGCACCACTGGTACGAGTAATCAAGAAAGATATCATTAAATCACAGACACATAAGAATATAATTTTATATAGATTTTATAAACAATTTTTATCTTTTACATGTCACCCTTAGAAATAGAAAAAGGATTCTTAAGGAAAATTGCATATGAATTGAAAAATGTATTGATAATAAAATACTTGTATTATATAATATATATATATATTGTAATAAATGATAAAAGAAACTGATATGCTCTCATTTGATTATTCCCATTAACTTGGATTTTTAAGGAATTTAAAATTGGGAAGATGTGAAGAAAAAAAAAAGAAAAAGAAAAATAAAAGCTGTCATGTAATTTAATATTTTAGCAAATTTATCTCAAATTAAGATTTTATACAGATGAAAATCTTCATGAGCTATTGAGCTTGCATGGTTATTTCGACTTAGCTACCCGAGCTTAGCTTGGCATGAGTAACTTAATTCAAGATTGATTACAAATAGATCGAGTTAAAATTTAAAGTTTAAAATAAAGCTTGTCTATTTATAAGTCAAATTTGAGCTCTTGTCTAGTTTTATGACCACCTATTTAAACTCATGAGTAAATTATGGGTTTTATATTATACATATTACAGTAAATTACACAAATATTAAAAATTTTAAACAAATTATACATTGGACATTTTCAAAAATCAATTTTTATCCTCTAGAAACTTAATCTCGTCGCTAATGTGGAAATTTTAGCTTGAACTCTATCATGACATTTTATTATATATATTCAATCAATACACTAGACAATGACTTGGTGACTTGGTGGCAAAAAAAAAAAAATACCAAAAAAATTGCATAAATAAAAATAAAATTTTAAAAAATAATTAAAAAGGAAAAAAAAAAAAGAAAGGATCTAAATACGAATTGTGAATATTCATGGGTATGCGCAACTAAATATCTCAACTTTGAAATTAAGTTCAATTTCGTATTCAACTTAACTTTTCACATACATTTTACTACCTAAGCTAACGGAGTTAATACCATTATTTTTAATTAATTACATAGTTTATATTTCATATATAATATTTTATTTACAAAAGGAAAGTTGAACTTGCTAATCTAATAGCCCATCCAAGACCACACTCTTAAGTCCATACCAACCCTTATAGGCATTACTTCTTCAATTATGACTTATCCAATTTCACTTATAATAAGCTTTTTGACATTTTGTTTCCAATGTGGGAAAAAATAAATCTAGTAGATCATGAGTATGCACTATCACTAAAGAAAATGGGATCCTCTTCTAGATGTATTCCATTTTCTTCCTTGCCAATGATCTTCTTCCTCGGACAAAAGCAAACCCCCCCCTACCCCCCCTCCCCCCCCAAGGAATCACGTCCCGCCCTTAGCCAAACCCATGCAGCCAAGAATCGCAACAACCACCAAGTCAATCTCACCCACAACCATGTCACCAAATCTTCACTCTAAACTCCAGCTTCTTCTTCATTAATCCATTCCCCATTTTCTCTCTTTAACTTACTCTCTCTCTATCAAAAGCTAGATGGCCACCATTGATGACCTTTCAACAAGCGCCCGACGTCCATCTCTGACCAAAGCTTAGAAACAACATCCATCTTCACACTCCAGACCTCAACTGAAGCAAACTACTGTCTCCACCGTAAACCCAACTACATAAGCACAGCCATCACCACCATGACTACACATCGACCCTACAATGGATTTTGCGACCGAGAGACTAAGTCAAAACGCCATCACTTGGCTCTAATCATTCACCACAATTTAGAGAAGGAGACTCGTGACCCATACATGTAACCTGATTCCCCTTACCAGCACGATTTGGACAATTGGACCTATGTTGTAGTACAATCTTTGGCCTTATTGAAAAAATTTCACGTTTAGAGCCTTAAAGTTCACCTAGACTTGCTTTCAAAGTTTCAACATGCACATTTAGTAGTATGTGTAATCTCCCTAATTTTACGTAACCTGATTTTAACAAATACTAAAAATATAATACATAATTATTGATGATGTTTGGAACAAGCAGTAAAAATCACTTCAAATTTTTCTCGATTTGAAAATGTTAAAGTGTGAATGAATTTGATTATAATTAGAAAGATTAAAACCGTTACCAATAAAATATTTCGAAATACAAAACTGTAAACTTCTATGATCTCAAATAATTTATAAAACGACGATAAACCAATCGTTAATATAAATTACTGAATCATTTTTCCTTAAGTTCAATACTTAGAAAATAAATCCTACGTTTGTTGAATAATGAAATAATAGTGTTCAAGCTATCTATTAATAATATTGAGTAGTCTTACATAAAAATAGATTGCTAATAACAAATTAGTATAAATAGCTCCTATACAATAAAACACAATATTAGGTAAAATAGATCAATATCTAAGAATCTAGATCTTAAATGAGTATTTAAATTACACTAATATTCTAATAAAAAGGTTTTAAGCATTTAGAAATTAAAATCTTGAATTGTCAATGTGACCTTCAAGAATTTTCATAACTAGAAAATGAACAAATTGGCAAACGTGAAACTGATACCAAAATATATGATTCAACAAAAATCTTAAAATAGATCTATGAATTGTAATAAACTTATTCCTAGTTTGAAAAACCCGAATAAAATTTCTTTGACCTTAATAGATACCAAAAACGAGATTTCTTATCTTGAACTGATAATTCAAGATATAATTAAAAATAGCTCTAAATTTCAAACCCGATAAAATACAATCTATTAACAATACTCATCGGTGTACAACAATAATCCAAAGATGGATTACTAAAATTATAAATACATAATAGATATTAATACTGAACAATAAATATTAATCTAGATCTAAAATGAAAATTTCAAACCTGTTGTACACTTGTTAGGGAATTCTGAATTTATTAAGACTCGGTTCCTAATTCGATTTATTGAACTTGAAAAATGTAATCACGCAAGTTAAAATACTAAAAATAAGTAATCGTGTAAACTAAAAATTTATTTATACAAGCAATCTAGAATTGTTATAGAAACTTAGAAAATTCTATTTCGACAAAACCCTTATCTAAGTATTATAAACATACATACATATATATGTATATTGATATGGAATACAATATTTTAATTAATTATATGTAGCAAATAATAATAATAGTAATAATAATAACAATAATAATAAAAAGGAGAAGGAATGGAAACCAATGAAGCAGAGTCCTTCTCGCTGGAAATTCAATTCCCGAAACAGAGGATCAGTTGAAGTCCACGCGACCCATATTGCATATTCCACGTTGACGCAGGGGACACCACGGAAACAGAGACGGGCAGCAATTGCAATCCACGGCTGCAATTCTTTCACGCTGCAAGTCTTCACATTAAACAAGGAGGGAAGCGGCTATAGAAATTCATGCTGGAACAACAGAGGACAGCTGGGGTTCACGCTTAAAATCCTCCACACGTGAACTATGATCTACCACGTACAGCAAAAGACACGAGACAGCTGCTGGAATTGGAAGTTCATTGTGAACAGAGGAAATGGGCAGTCTCCACGTAAGAATGAGAAGGTATGCTGGAGTGAAAATATCGGATGAAGTCCACGCACAGTCCACAACGCTCGGCTGGAGATAAAGGAGTCGGCTGCAATTCTTTTCGATGCGCAGCACAAGCAGGCTCCTCCCACGCATAGCACATGGACAATGCTGTTGGACATTACGCAGAGCATCTCCACGTTGTAGCACTTGAAACTTCATCACGCCAGCAACAATTTGGAAATTTCGGTTGCATTCCACGTCCACAATTCAAGCTTGGCTGCATTCCACGTCCATAATTCATGCTAGGAAGCATAAATTATGTAGAAGTAAATGGAAGAATGCCGAATCCTCAAGCAGAAACAGTCATTGGAACAGAGGTAAAATTTTCCATGGTACAGCAGGAATTTTTCTCGGCTGAAGCAACCCAACCACATCCAGCTCTTACTCCGATTTTAGCACTAATATTCAACATGAAAAAGACATGAAATCCGACTAAAATACTCCACATATAATCAACATTAAATATCAAGAAATTCAACTCAAATAAACAACTAAAACAGTTTCAAATTTGCCTTCAAATATCCAATAAAAACCAACTGCAGCAGGAGAATTCAAATAAAATTGCAGCATTCACATTCCACATATTCACCCAATTTGAACACAAAAATTCAACATGAAAATGACATTTAACCCAACCGCAACACTTCACATAAAACCAACATTAAATGAAGAAGAAATCCAACCCAAATAAAAGTCAAACACAGCTCTAATTGGCCTAGAGAATTCACTAGACAGCAGCTACAACAGAAAGAATACAACCAAGAAAACTGCAGCAAAGTTCCAATTTCAACCTTAAATCTGATCCGATTTTTTACCTGATTTTTGTGCAACTTGAGCTCCTATTTTATACACACAAACAACCTTAATTAACTACCAAACAAACACATTTAATTCCCCTTGAAATCAGCAACAAATCTCACACAAATTCATCCAAAATTCGTCCTCAAATTCGCATTGCATTTCTACCCGAGAAACATCAACAGAAATTTGCATTTTTCAAGCCCAAAATACTCTCTTTAAGCCTCCTAAACTTTGCCTAACCTTAGTACATATATATAGCCTTAAGTTAGACACTAAATTAACTCAAAATCTCCCCAAACAGAATTCAAAAATCCTCTCAAAACAGCCACTACTAATTTACAATATTTCTCTTCCATGCTCACTTGTTCAAACTTGTTTCAACACTCCAAAAACAAAGTGTACCCTTTTGTCTATATCATATAGCAATATCTAACCATCAATACTCATTAACCACCATCAAAACCCACTTTAACTAACCCAAACAACATCAAAGAGTAAGCTAGATAGCCTTGGTTCATCGTAAATTCAAGTTGGAATCTAGATACAACAAAGTAAGAAAATAAAATAGATATATATGTTATTTTAGCTAGATTAATTTTTCCTTAGTTACTCATTTCCTTACTATCCTCCTTAGATCATTACTTTCATCAAGGAGGAACTAAATTCCATCTATCATCCAAATAGGGTAAGAATTATATTAATTCTAGTGTTCATTTTGTTTTATCTCTAGAAATTATCTTATAAACTTACCAAAATAGATCTAACAATATTTATGTTATATAGACTATTTAGTATATAAACACATCAACTTAAAGATTTTTAAGTATAGAAATTCAAATCCAATAAAGGAAAAACCAAAACCATACTTAAACTACAACAAAACTAAATCAAACTTTAAATAACTCATGAAGCTCGTTGGAAAGAATGAATAAACTGTATTGATGTGTTTATTATAAGCCAAAAATGAGCCCACCAATGGAAAGAACACGAAAAATACTATGAAATCGGCTATTTATTTGTTAAAAACGGATAAGAAACGAATTAGATATTGCAAAAACAAAAATTAGATTAATGTTTCCAGATTTATACGAACTGAACGGGCTATTCTTGCCTTTTTCATCCCCTTAATGACTTTGTTTGATAAAAATAACACCAATAATGGATTGTACTCGGAAAATACTATGAAAACAACTATTTATTCGTCAAAAACGGACTAGAAATGAGTTAGATATGATCAAAACAAATTTTGATTACAATTATTAGGATTCACTTGAAACCTATGCATGTGTTTCATAAATTTAAAAATTGTACAAGTCTCTTTTCTTGAAAAATAATTTCACTACTAGAAAGTACTCTTCAAGTACTATCAAATCGACTATTTATACAGTGAAATCGGATTTAAAACAAATAAGAAATTGTAAATAGAAATTTACTCAGTTTTTACTCTTAAACTAATATTAATTTACTGTTATTTCTAGTAATATAGTTATAATTATTACCATTATTAGTACTACTGTTTATAGTATCCCGATTATTAAAATTTTCATTAGAATTATCAATATTGTTATTTTACGTTAAGGTCACTATATATATATTATCATTAATTCTATTTTTGTCACTAATGGTATTATTTACTAACTGTTTGAAAATTGTTGTTGTTATTATACTTGTATTTAATACTAATATTGATATTAATTTTTCAATACTAATATTACTGATAATATTATGGTATAAAACTTAGTTTGTTTTGCAATAAAAATAAAATTGAAGTATAATAAAATTTGATATATCTAAACTCCATAAACATACAATTTTGGTAAAATAACTTTTGAAAGGTATAGATACTAGAATATACCCTTAAATAAATAAAAATACCAATTTGAGAGACAGATAAGGTTGACGGGCAAAAAATTAGTAAATAAAAATTTTCTACTAAAAGCAGTAGAACTTAAGAAAAGACAAACCCCTTAAATAAAAATATAGATAGCAATTAATAAAAACTGTATCAAATACCGATACAGAATAGTTAGGCATCTATAAGGATTTAATTAAGTTATTTAACGATACAGTAATTAATATGGCGGTCTTAGTCTAATATCCGACGATAGAGATCAACACCTTTAAATTATAGGAAGACTTCTCTTACAGAAATAATCCAATAATAAATCTCTGTTATTTCCTTTCATAGGAAAATAGATCAATTCTTGGACTTCCAGTAGCTTATACAACAAATTAGCGAGGACCACAGGTGAGGGAATTCTGATGATCTACTATTTGCTTGTGATTGCTACTGTTTGCTGTTTTGTTGATTGTATTACTTGTATGTGGAATGACTGATTGATGTGAGTGTTATCATCTACATGATCACCTGAATATATGGATAAAAATAATAATTCGACTAAACTAATTAGATATACTCGTCGCATGTGCTTGATCCCCTTGTAGGAAATGTCCCGAATTTGAAATCAAAAGTATTTTGAAATGTATTTTTAAAGAAATCTGACTTGGAATATTCCAGGTTTCTTTTATATCCTTTGAAAAGGAAGAATTTATACTAAAAGAGTTTATGAGATGAGCATGGGACATTTCTGAGTATTGTTGTGACAGTGGATGTTGCCTGAGTCGGGGTCCACTGGTCACGTGGCGATAGATGTTACCTGAGTTTTGGTCTATCTGTTGGATTCACCTTTAATAGGTGATGGTTCGTATTGGCAGTAGATGTTACCTGAGTCGAGGTCTACTTGCCTGATTCACCATAGATTGGTGATGGTTAGTAAAAATCGCCATTAAATTGGCATTATATATATTTAAATATTAACCAGCGTAGATCACGTGAACACGTTGGGGAATATTTGTTGTTACCAATGGTGGTTAAGCATTGGGTAAGTCTAGATGGACGCTACCACCGGACAGCCTCGTGCGGGTAAGGCGAGGTGTCCCATGCGGGTAAGTATGGGAGACAACTAAAATGTAGACAGGTAAATCTACATCTTCTATGGATCCGGACCCCCATAGATGTGTTGCTTGCATTCATCACGTATGCATTCATATTGTGTGTAGATAGATTTGCATGAATGTATAATTAATGTTTGATAACTTGCATGACCAGTAGTAGTGAGGAATGAACTCACTGAGCCCGTGGTTCGCTCACCCCCTAACAGTTTTTGTGCAGAATTAATATTAGCTGGGACTGGCTAGGAATGTATGAAGAGAGCTTCTCCAATGAACTTTATTGAAGATAGAGATATAGGATATGGTAAACTTAGAATGTAAGCTAGATAAATTTTATATTGTTGAAATTTGTAAGTTGTAGTTTGAAACCCATTTTCACTATTTGGTAGGAGATACCGATTCTCTGCGATCTTGGTGGAAATTGAAAAATCAGATTCTATAGTTGAAATCCTATAATATATTATATAATTTATATGATAAACATTTATAAATAAATAGAGTCTTGTACACTCTGATATAGAAGACGGCTCTTATATTACGGGTACACACGTGATATGATGACTTTAGATAAATCCTGTTAGGCCCCCATTTGAAGTCGTGACAGTATGATCTTTGGCAGGTTAATGAAAATGTCAAAATAGAACGCGTAATCGGATTGATATCTGACCTACCACTTCATTGCAATTTCTTTACTAGAATAATAAAATAAACCTAAGGAATATTGAAATTACTAAGATGGACTTGACCATTTCAACAGTACTCAGTAATTTCATGAACTGCACATGTTCTTCACATTATCTCACATTGCTTAGCTTTCAACAACCAGTCATCTTTATAAGGGTCAATTTGACATCTTATTATTGAAATGGAAAAAATAGGAAGACTATAAAAATATAAGCTTACTAGGATATATAATAGGTGGGTTCGCTTGATTGGTAATGAGGCCCAATGATTTTGTTATATTATATGGGTAAATTATTATAATTATTATAAATAAGACAATATAAAATGATAATATAATCAATTAAATAAGATACCATGTCAGCTGACACGTGGCACATTATTGCAGGTTGTCACATCAACTAATGGAGTTAACACTATTTTGTCTAGTGAAGTGAGCAAAGCAAACTTCATTCTTGACATCATGGTTCCAATACTTTGCTAATGTTTGAAGGATATAGCTCAATAACTTGATTACCAATTTGTCAACCTACTTCCTCTCTCTCTTTCCTTTTATTCTTTCTTTCTTTCTATTGTTCAGAGTTCTCAATGCTTGGGAAATTATTAATCCCTTAGAGTCCAGTGATATTATACAATAATATTGATCTCTTAAATGGATTTCTAATCTCCTTGCCATTTATAGTAGCAAAAAAATGCTTAGAAAATTAATGCAGGTGATGATTGAAGAAAAAGAAAATAATGGATTTTTTTTTCATAACATAAAAACAAACCTTTTTGTTGATAATAGTCTTAAGATATTTTTTTAATACTTGTTATAGCATTATTTCATAGATGTTAGTAAGGGTATTATTTCATATAGCCAGTTAATAAATGATACTTTTTAGCAGGATTGACAATGGACAAGATATAACCAATTAATTTTTTTTTCTTTTTATATTCGGATTTTTTTCTTTTTAATTTCTATCACAATTTTCTTTTTATTAATTTTTTCCATTGATAAATCAAATTTATCTAATTAAATACCATATTAATATCCACGTGCATCCATGTTAACTAAAATTTCCACAAGCATCCACATCTACTTTTTTCAAGATAATCTATGCAATTTATCCTTTCAATTAAAAAAAATTACACTATATATACATATTGTTGATGATCCAACCTTAACTTATGCCTAGCTAAGCTGAGCCCACTTTCTCATTGGGTCGGACCAAAATAAATCCATGATAACCTCGTCGACATTCCTCTCTACCATCCTAGACGCAAGCCAAATGTAACCTAGACGACTTAAACAGTATGCCCCCGTTCGGGTATGCTACGTCTCGATTAAAATTGACCAGCACCACGGGGTCATGGCTCCATGATCCCCACTCGTCCACTACCAATATAACCATCAAGACTGCCAACCGACCACTTACCCACCCACCCACCCACAACTAACATAACCACTAAGTCAGTGGTATAAAAATATAGTTGAATCACCATCTTTCAGGGTAATGTCGCATAAAAGATCTTCTTTAGTCAATTTATAGGCCTTTCATGACAAATGCTAACTTAAACATCAGAGTAGCTACGCCTGGCCCACGCCCAGTGAGCCAATAACGAGTTATTCATTTTGCAAGTCCTATAGCACCATATACTGAGCCCATTTACAATTAATTTAATCCCTACCGGATTCAAGCTAGCGATGTTTGGCGCCACGTATGGGAAGTTCAACCCTTAGTGGAAGAGTTCTCATATTTCTTTAAAAAAAAAAAAAACACAACCTATAGAAAATCTTGGCATATAGCCACAAGCCAAGAACAAGAAACAATTGCAAGGCAACAGCCTTGATAGTGACCTAAATTCCACCCTGGAATCACCATTCACAGGACACAACGACTCTTAGGTAGGACTTAGCATCCAGCTTGTCTCCAGCGACCCTCCTGAGCAAGATCGCCTCAAATAGCCTAGAAGCCATGCTCCATCAGGTTGTAGAATAAAATTTTGAAATTATCAAACAAAACATGTAAGCCGAAAAAGACCTCAAGGAGCTTGATAGAGGGGTGGATTTCTAACCATTGTAATATAGTGATGAAACCCCATTGCCTTAAACAGGCACTGACCACACTTATGATGTTGGAAATGCCCCTGCCAACGCAACAAGATCGCTACTGCAAATCTCACGTAGTCCTAAGGACCCCTAGTTCTAGACATGGGTACGATTCCAGAATCGAGTTGAATCAGAACCACCAATTCTAAGTCTTGAAATTGAGAAACCGAAACCATCTTCCATAGTTTTAGTTTGGTTCCAATTTTGGAACTATTGAACCACTTTTTTTTTCAAATAAAAATAATTGAATTTTAGCTTTTAACAAAATAAATTTTAAACTCAAAATAACTATTGGATCTAAAAGTGTTAAAGTATTTAACCAAATTTTTTAAAAAATTGTTTAAAATGCACATTTATTTATATATAAATACACCCAATATCAATTGTAGTTAGTAGTATGATATTGCAAAATACTCCAGAGAATAAAAAACAATTACAATGAAAAAATAGCCTCACATTATTAAGGAAATAAATTCTACTTGTAGGAGAAGTTTATTTAAACTATTTATATATGATTTTAAGCAAATTTGTTTATGTTATTGATAATAACATATTATATATTATAAATAAGTAATAAATTTTAATTTTTATATGAATTAATTAAATATTAATAATTAATATTTAATATATTTTTTAATTTTTTTCAATGAAACCGTTGGTTCCACCAATTCTATGCCAAAGAACCACTTAAGAACAGTGAAACCGACAGTTTATATCCAATTCTAGAAATGGCCAATCGGTCCAATTCAAGTTCTAGAACCGTCGGTGATAGTTCCAATTTAGTTCTCAGTTCAGAACCGAACCATGCCTATGTTTACCTTGATCACACCTGCACATAAAAAACGTGAGTAAGAACACAATCCCATTAGAACTTTTGATTTATCATGAAAAACGACTCGATGACATGACTCTTGAAGAATTGGAGAAAGAATCAAGAAAATATTGGAGATCAAGAAAAGCAAAAAGAGCACTCCAACTTCCAAAACTACTCAGATGACTATCAGAACACCCTTGACCCAATTAGTCATTAACGAACCATGGCCACCAGGGATGAAGCTACCCACGTTCAAAATTTATGATGAAATGAATGACCCAAACGGACACCTTAGAAGACATAAAGATTAGATGCTGGTATTCGTATTAGATGATGCCATCTTCTGTAAAGTATTTCCAAGGATGTTAGAGAAAGCAGGGAACAGTTGGTTTCATCAATTGGCTTACGACTCTATCACATATTTCGAAGCTTCTCCACTGCATTGAAGATACACTTCACAATGAGTAGGCCCCAAAGAAGGACATGTCATCCTTGTTCCTAGTAAATCAAAAGAAGGATGAGACCCTAAGAGATATATCACCTGATTCAATTAGGCAGTGATAGAAGTAGACGGCATCGATCCCAGCCTTGCCATGCAAGCAGCCATTCATGGAGCTAGGAGAAATGAGATGCTTTTTCACTCCCTTACCAAAAAAAAAAAAAAAAAAAAAAAAAAAAAAAAAAAAAAAAACCCCAAACCTTAGAGAGATTCTAAGAGTAGGCTAGCAAGTACATACGACTAGAAGACTTCTTACCTGTCACGCCCAAAGGATACCCAAAATGCGACAATCCACCACACTCGATTTTTAAACTTAAGTATGACAACCTTAGTCATCCCATAAGTTTACATATGGGTGTAAGGTGTACTTGCATAATTTTTAGAATCACACTTTGAATCGAATAGTCTTAAGAAGGCATTCAATAGCATTAAGAATGAAATCACAACAAGATAAATAAGTTAAGTCTTTACAAAAGTCAAGGGGGCATAACCCCGCCAAAATAATAGAAGTCTATTCAGTCTATTCAGTCTAAATCCATCTTACAAACATTAGAGTCTATGTTAAAGAAATTTTTCTAGAAGTCCCTACCTATAGCTAAGTCCCGACTTCTTCAAAAGCTCCTTAATCCAAAAAGATAAAACTGTGAAAAGTGTTCTCTCAGAACAACAAAAAATGGGAACACTACAACAAAAACTATTGGGGGGTAAGTTAACAGGCTTAGTGAGGTTCATTTCCAAATAACAAACTCATTCAAGATATAAATACAAGCAAGTTATAGTTAATCAATCATATGAATGCACAAGTAAATGAGCATATAAGCATATGACTTTCCAGTAGCCATACGTGAATGGATTTACGCCCTCCATTCAGGGTTGGGGTCCATAAGTCATGCAACCATAATTCCAATCTTGAGTGGGGTGGTCCATAAGTCATGTAACCATAATCCCGATCTCTTTCACTTAGTTATACAACATCTGTTGTTTTATGTGGTAGTTTCAAATGCCTACCCCACTTCCGTTAACTTAAGCGATTTTGCATCCTTAATGTTAACACGAGCCTCCACACCTCCGCTAATACACCTCTGTCCCACCAAAGGTATATTTGCTACTACAATGTGACTCACTACGTGATATGCATGTACATCTTATTCATATAATCGTGGCATGTTGATTATGTAGGTTAAGAGCGATCATAGAGAATTTCAAACAATTCAAGTCTATACTAGCTCATACAATGTTTTTACAACAAGTCTCATCTCAATATACTTATCATTCATTCAACCAAGATTAGATCACAACTCATCAAAATTTTATCTTTTCCTAATTCTAATGCCACTACGATTACAAGCACATACATGAGCACAACTATTTAAGAAATGAACTCACTTGGCCATGGAGAGAAATCTACTAGTCGTAGTAGTCCTCGGGGAGTGGAAATCCATCCTCCAAATCATCTAAGTACAAGGAATACCCTCAATGAGTATTTCTTATGAAGTTCTAATAAACTTAACAATTCTACTTACTAAGTTCGTCAATTTTCACCTAAGTTGAAGTCCTAACTTAAAATGGTCATATCTAGCTCATTTTAACTCAGAATTGCGCATATTATATACTGATTTCTATCTACTTCGAAAGTATTTTTAATATTATTTTCAAGTTTTGAAAATTTTTGGGTCACGAAATATTCTGATCAGTTCTTATCAGTAGCAATTCCAATTCTGAAAAATAGTTTTGTGAATGCTTGTAATATTTCTAGAATATAGATCAACTATACATGCAATATTGATGATTTTCCTATCATGAATGGCATGTTATAAACTTGAAGTATACATGCTCTTGATAATATTTACTAAAAGGAAATTTTAGAAACTTTTATTTGTAAGACTCCATGACTATTTATTTTTTAGAAAACTAGTTTCTTAACTTTGATCATTTCCATTTGTTTTGGATTTATTTCTTAAGAAAATCTAATTATCCTTGTTAAAATTGAGTCTTCATTATATCTATTACTTAGGATCTTCATTTCTACATAAAAATTCCCATTTTATACTTTGTAAACATGTTTTCAAATAGGGGTTATTCCAAAATCCGAATTTGAAAAATTAGTTTTTGAATGATTTCTTTGAGAAAAACTTGTTTAATACATTAAAATTTAAGGCTCTATTATACCTATCCCTTAAAGACTTCATTTCTTAATTAAAACTTTCATTTTGAGTTTGAAAATAGATGT
Source organism: Combretum micranthum (assembly GCA_024138025.1). Lineage (NCBI taxonomy): Eukaryota > Viridiplantae > Streptophyta > Magnoliopsida > Myrtales > Combretaceae > Combretum > Combretum micranthum. Next base: position 243,933 of record JAMXBD010001830.1, on the reverse strand, counting down.
ATTCATGGCATTACTCCAAAATTACGAATTTCTTAAGTTGATTAGCAACTCAAAATTTCCTATCTTATTTCTACTCTTTGTTTTGCATATTCTTCTTAGCAAATCTCATTTCAACTTATAAAAATCATTACTTAATGATATCTATTACCTATACTCTTCATTTTTCATATAAAACAAAAAATTTTGGAGTTGATAAAAGAGTTTTGAATGCATGGCTTTGAAGTCATCCAAATTTTCATTTGAACATTTCAAACAAAAATTTGTCCTTTTTAAGTTTCTTGTCTCGTCTACTTAAAGACCTACTAACTACAAAATTTATATGCACAAGACAAAACCTTTATGATCATTGATGCATTAAAACACAAAATATTCATAAGATCATGAATGTCAAGTACAATATGAGCATTTAAATGCTAGATCTACTACTTATCATACATGAAATGGAGTTTGAAAACATGAACATAGATTTTTATGCAAGATCTCCACTTTACTCTACTATTACATGCATGAACATGAAGATAATCCAACAAAACGCTTTTAAAACACAAGATCTATTCTTGTGATGGCTTGATATTCATGTGGTAGCATTTTCTTGTCCCTAGCAAGCACTCATGGGGACTTTAATATGAAAACACTCATGAATGGTCTTGCCATTACAAGGTTTAGTGCAGAAAGTTTAAGATCCATCACCTAAAGCTTAGAATGAGAGAGAAATAAAGAAGAGATTGAACTTGTGTGAGTGTGTGTGGTGTGTGTGTGCGTGTGTGTCATGACCAAAAGAGGAAGAGTGGAGAGGGTTTGTGATTTTTGAAACAAATGAAAATGAATGAAAGAGAGAGAAATGTAAAAGAGTATATATATTAGGTAAATTAGAGTTTTTTTTTTAATTATAAAAAGGAAGTAAAATAAAATAATTTGAGGGAAAAAAATTAAGGGGGTGTGCCGGCCATTGGGAGGAGGGGAGAGAGAGGGAACTTTAATTTGTTTAGTTTTGTAATTTATGTAATATAAGTCTTAATTTGTAATAATTCTTAAGAGACAAATTTTTCTTGGAAAAAAAAATGTAATGTAGTATTTGTAAGGATGTAAGAGTAGGGAGTGGCTTGTGAGTGCAGTAGGCTGTACTTGTGAATAGTAATGAATGGTAAACAAGACAATTACTTTACCGGTAGTAAAGAAAATACGAGAAAAATGCTATATCTATAATTTTTATAGACTGAAAAATTATAAAATTTATATTTTTGAAATCCTTATTAAATTTCGATTCTAGGGAGTTTTTCTGGAATATTTTTCGAATTTCGAGTTCTGGGGCTCGCTTTTCTATAATAGATCTCGAGAAGGCCTGGAATAGAAAATTTTTCAAAATCAGATCTTTTCAGGGTCTAAAATATATTTTAGAATAATATTCCACATTAATTTATTTTACTAAAGTTCTTTTAGTTTGAAATCGAAGAAAAGTCGGATCCAAGGTTCCTAGGTTTCTCTCTTAAGCTTAAGCTAATCCAATTTAGAATTTTGGTTTCCGGTTTCCGAAGTTTACTCGGTTACTAGGAAAACCAGGGTTTACACTACCTGCCCAAAACGAAATGCAAAAATCCCAAAAGGAACACCTGCAAGATAAAAAAAAAAAGAAGCGTCAACCAATGATCTGTTAAGCCTTTCTAGAGAAAAGGAAGGATAAGGTTCCTAAGCTAAGAAGATACAAGGAAAGCGGAGATATTTCAAATCTAGTTTCCTTCCCCTAAGCAAACCACCAGAAGATATCTTGTTGGAAATCAGAACCTCCAACATCTTCCTAGAGCCTGCTAAGATGCGTACCGACCTAAGAAGAAGAGACATAAGTACTATGATTGCCATCAAGACACAAAGCACAACACTAATGACTACTACCAACTTAAGACTGCCCTATAGAAGGCCTTTAAAAAGGGACTCCTCTGACAATATTTGGCCGACCCAAATAACACCATGCAATGACCTAACCAACGAAGTGGGAACAACTAGCAACAAAACTATAATGATTGCATGGATCGACACACTTACGATATAGCATGCAACATAGTCAATAGCCCATCTTCAACACCCGTGTCCTAAAAATTTACTCCCAAGCGAGGCTTAGACCCTAGGGAATGATTAACTGAGTTGCTCATTCTTAGCACCCGCATCCTGAAAATTTACTCCCAAGCGAGGCTTAGGCCCTAACGAATGATTAACCGAGTTGCTCATTCTTAGCACCCACATCCTGAAAATTTACACCCAAATAAGGCTTAAGCCTTAGGGAACGATCAATCGAGCTGCTCACTCTCAGCACCCGCATTTTGAAAATTTAATCCCAAGCAAGTTACAGGTCCTAAGGAACGATCAACTGGGCTATTCATTGTCAACACCTACATCCTAAAAACTTCTTAGCAAGGGTTAAGCTCGCGGGACTGAGTGGCCTGCTCACGTTCAGCACCTGCATCATAAAAGCTCAAAACCCTAGCCATGCCAAGACATCTGCAAGGCTAGTATCCTCAGGTCACAAAAAGCATGAGCACCATCTGAACAAAAGGAAATAAAACTACAAATAAATCCCAAATATTCCTTTATTGATGTGAAATATTATAATACTTTTGATTGTCTTTGTGGTCAAGGTAGTTAAAAATGGCACTCCATCCAAATACTACTAATTGACATAAGTTACAATAGAGACTATTACACCAATACGCTCTCGAAATGACACTAAACGTCTGAAGTAGAGGAAGTTTGAGCAAAGCACAATGATCAGGGGGTAGTTGATTGCAAACTGCTCTACCTTGTCAAGTTGCACCAAGAATTCTTGGCAAGACAAGGTTGAGCACACAAGGATGACTTGGACACATTCGGCATTGGACCTTTGCGAGAACAACGAGCAACTCGTACGTTTCCCCTTTGCTGATTCCATCCTGGTTCATCAAATGATCTCATCACTGGAGCCTAAAAAGGAACCAATCTCAACCTTCCTTAGAGATTTAAACTAAAGAGCCAAAAGAGAGACAAGAGAGGAAGATTTAATATTGCGGCAGGAATAATAGGCTACCTACCTAGTTTAAGTATGAGTGCTCTTCCCCTGTCGTCAGGGTTCCATACAACTAGAAATAACGAGACCAATGACCGCTATTACACATCACAACACAAGAAAAAAGATCTCACCGCCATAGGAAAATAAGGCTTACTTTGGACAAAAGTTCTTTAGTAAAGTTCAAAGCTAACCAAGAAGAAGATGCAGTAGTAGCACCAAAGGCTCGATCTTTTTAGCTACGCTTGAAGTCTAAACTCCATGAAAATAAGCTACAAAACTAAAAAATGCCCACTACAGATTAAAAGAACTTTTTATGGCAAAAGGAAGTCAAAAGAACTTCCTGATGGCAAAAATGATGAAAAGGTTCTAATATATCTCGAGAAGATCAATTGACATACAACCTTAACCATTGGATTTATACGATAGTGATTTAACAATCCATCAAAGGTAATCATTAATAGGAATGCGGCATAAATCCTGGGATTACATAGCACAAAAACAACAAACAAATAAAAGAACACACCAAAACTCAAGGAGAGTTAAAGTATGGAAACAAAGTGCAAACAGAAGAAGATATTCATTAAAAAGACCGTCATTACACTTGACATGGTTACACCACATGGTCACCTAATAAAAAAAAGGGGCAGGGGGGACAGATCACTTGAACCAATGTGTGCTTACCTTCTAATGTTTGCACTTCCTTTGCAGACGGATCAGTTCAGATGGATCTAGCTATCTTCTAACTTATTATAAATTTACTCCATTGCAGATGATGCCACACAGACAGTCGATGAGCATGGGTTATTGACCATCTATACCTTGAGTTCCAGTACACTATACAAGAGGGTCAAGTTGTAGAAGATTGGATTGAGCACGAGCAGGAGCAGGATGAGACTTTCCACCATGCTCTATCATCATCTGCTATCACATCTGGAGTTATGAGGGAACGACATAGCATCTCCTCATTGCCATCCTACTATACTCCATACAATGAGTTTGGCTCATCATCACGTCATCCTCCGCCACCATCACAGAAGAGGTATCTAGTAGCTCCAAATCCGAACACAAGTGAGGGATTGACACATTTATGACAGTTTAGGATACGCACCCAAGCTACACTAGTCACTTCACCAGATTTTAGTACATCTCCGGTTCAGGAAGATGAACCAAAAGCTGCACCTGTACCTCCACCTGCATAGCTTGGTCAGCGATCTATAGTGTCGAGGATTGCTAAAGGCGTACGGCGGAGTACTAGGAGATGATAAGATTATAGCTTTTCTTGTTGTATTTGCTTTTAATCTAAACACATTTGTATTTTTTTCAATTCACTTTATGTAATGACCTTTTATTTATCTTGGTGGTGAATGTTTTTCACCTGGATGGTTTTGATTGGTTTGCCATGCCACTAGTGAGTAGTGGATTGCTTTCAGGAGTTTATCGTGTTATTAAATGTTATTTTTGCAGGTTTGAGATGTTGGATTGGCCGGGCATGTCACTAGTGAGTAATGGATTGGTTTCATGAGTTTTTCCTGTGATGTTGTTTTTGCAGGTTTGCTATATTGGATTGGTCGAGCATACCACTAGTGATTAGTGGAATGGTTTGTGGAGTAAGAGAGTTGGTGGTGGTGGTGTACTTTCCTAATTATTCTAGATGATTTTTTGTTGCGTTGCTGGTTTAGACATTCAACTTATTGTATTTGGGTATTGTTTACAGGTTGGCAGGGTAGGGGGCAGGGCTTCTACGAGACGGCGCCTTCTTGGTGTTCCCAAGGCGCTATCACGAACAACGCTTTGTATATGTACACAATTACACACAAGGCGCTGTCAATAAGAGCTCCTATAGACCAAATCCATACGCTCCCACTAATAGCATCTTCACTTACGTAGATTTGGTATATGTTTTTAGATCGTCCTTTCTTTGTATTTATTTTCCAAAACGAACCCAAAACACCCAAAAACCTTTGTGTTTTCCTTCTTTTTATCCGGTAATGCAATCAGAGCTTTTTAGTCCTAGACGAACTTCGTTGATCCAAGAAAGCCGAACAATGCCACGGCACTAATTTTAGCAAATCATCATCATATTTGAGCTTCGACAGATGATCGAGACGGACGAAATCTCATCGGATAACGTGCAAGATCTTCCAACAAGTAGGAATGTGGGGATTTTCGTATATCAAATTTTGTCGGCCATTGATATTTTCCTTTTGAATCATAAAATTGGATATGAGTTGCCCATCTCGATGGGAGGAAGACCTTTGAAGAGAGAGGGAGAACTTTTTTTTTCGATAGGAAAGAGGGAGAACTTTGGAATATAAGTAAAAGGGGGATTTTTTTTTGTTTTGCTATTATTTTGAAAAAATAAAATTACATAAATATAATTTAATAAAAAATATTACATAATTAATGCGATGTAAGCTTTTATGTATATCATATTTTGAAAGTGCAACACGCTTTTAATTGTTGTGTAATACATGTTAAACTTTATATATATTTTCTTATATGTATCATACTTACATGTGTAATTGTTGTATATCACATATTAAAGTATCTTTATATTAGGTTACTTAAGGAGTTCTTTTAAGTGTTATGTCAATCAGTTCTCTGTGTTAAACAACGTTTTACTTTTATCTCTTATTACTTTAAAAGAGATACTCGGCTACTTTTTTTAAATTCTTATGGGTTCCATTTTATTCTATTACCTTAAATAATGTTTACATTTTTTATAACGATTAAATAAGTTAAAATAAGCCAATGAGAGGAGAAGCAAAAAGATTGTCGTTTTGTAAAAATTAAATAAGTCTGAAACGACTAATGAAAAGAGAAGTGAAAGAGTTGTTTACCCAAACAACTTTGGTTGCTAAATAACCTACTTATTACACAAGCAACTACCATATTACCCATATCTTTTAAAATTTCTATCAAGTATCGACAGTTAAAGATGCTCTTAGACATGCAATATAGCTTTTTGTATAAATTTGCTAGACCACATTACTTTATCGCATGCTGTTGTGTAATATATATAAATATTTATATCGCATCTTCAATATGCAATACAATCAACAATGATAATCTAGTAAATTTTGTTCTTTAATTCATACTTTTGTAATTTTTTCCTGAAAACTCATAAACATGTTTTTCACTCTAGGACAAAAGAGCAGTTGATTGAAGAGGTGTAATATTGATGATGGACCCAAAAATATTGACATATATAACATATCGTGTGCTTAGGATAATAATTAAACATGTTCATTTCATTCAATTTTAGGCGCTCCCCTAGCATTATTTTCATCTTTGTAGCATATTTTATAATTCTAATTTTATATTATGTCGAAAATATTACCCTTTGTTTTATTTCATTCCGTTCCATAACTTGCACAACGGAACAAATAATAATAATAATAATATGGATATTCTCCATTTTGTCCCAATTCATTTCATCTTACCAGACTTCCCATGGATAATCAACCAAATCAAGGTTTTAAAAAAAAAAAAAAGTTTCTCTATTATTCTTCAGCTTTATGACCAATCATGTACACGGAGAAAAAAAAGTGATTTCTTAAATCCTCCATTGTTGAAGCATCCCGCAACTCAAACTAAGGGTTAATAAAAGAATGGTTAACGATCAATCACAAAGTATTTTTTGGTGCAAGCTTAAGATATATAAATATGAAGAAACTGCTCAGGGAACATCAAGTTATTAGCCACCCAAGAGAAGGGTATCTCTAGTTTTGGTTCAATTCCTTGAATTCTTAGGAGTTTAATTTCAGCAAGATGTGAGGAACCAAAGTGCTCTCTCACTAAATTAGCTCCCTCCGTCTTATCTTCAGACCCAGTGTTGGCATCTTCCCAAGAAACCGCAACAGGACTTTCATCCTCAACATCTGGTCTAGAAGTTTCCTCAGGTATCCGGTCGGCAAAAATATTTGGTAGAAGGGATTTCACTGCGTCAAGTAACGTGAGGTACTTACCTGCAAAAAGAAGAGCTAGAGGGATAAGAATCCCAAGGATATAAGACAATAATTTTGATCCAGGAAGGCGTTGAAGAATTGCCCAAAAATAAGACAATAATTTATTGGTGGATATCCTCTCTTCCGGACTAATTTTCTTGAGGGTGTAGAAAATTCGCAGAAAAGGAAATTAATATATATATATATATATATATTTTTTTTTTTAAATTATAAAATACTATTGGGATGAAAATAAGCCTTTAATTAGACAAGCGACGAGATCGGTCACTTGTTACCTCATCTCTTCAAGAGACGAGATTATTGTATTTTATAACAACCTCGTCAATCTCATTTTTCAAGAGATGAGATTGTTGCATTTTGTAGTAACCTCATTTCTTCAAAAGACAAATTTAAGTTTACTTATTTCTAGGATTTTTCTCATATAGCGGGATTTGTATAATTTTTTTGAAAAAAGTTCCATTTCTTCCTTAATCACAGAAAATTCGCCCTGAAATTTAATGGGTTGAAAGCCTCCACATCACGGCCTGCGGTCCAAATTAGTTCCAAAATCTTCAAGCAATTTAAGAGTACATGCACAAAGGAATTAGAGATGTAAAGAGAAGTGTTCTCCTCACAAATCTCTTCATGATCTCTGTTTGTTCTGGTGTTTATCTCACACGTGTTTCTCTATCAATGCTCCAAGTTCTTTTTGTTCACCCACACTTGACTCTCTCGCTCTCTCTGTATCAAAGTAGTTCAGCACCTATGTCAGATTCTCCTCCATCCTGGTTTGTGCCCAACCAAGAGTCATCCAGGATTCTTTACCTTGATTCCCTAACCAGCAACCTTTTTATTATCCTTAATCACATAGTTTCTCCTCATGCCCACATATGTACACCATACGCCCCATGAGATGGATATGTGTCCTAATCAATATTCCTACTAACACAGATAACACCATCCCACAACACAACCACCAGCAAAATAACCATGAACAATCAATTCAGGATTTTCTCAATCATTAATAGTATCGCAACACATCTTCAAAGCAGGTGAATCCAATAAAAATAAGACACCACATGTCTACCCTTCAATGGCATAAGATTCAGCAGAATGGTAGGTTCATCAAATTACCTAGCCACTATAAGTATAAATTAAGTACCATAGCTAGAAAGTGCTTGGTCTAATCCATTATGTTCTTATGTTGACATCAAGACTGTAACTTGTTGTTGGATGTAAAAGCCTCCTGAAGGTTCTCTAAATCACAACACCTTCTCGACAGACAATCACCTATAATTGTTCAATTCATCATGCACAGGGCCAATCGGTTCACCCAGCAGTAGAAAATGAAGATACGCCGATAATGGTTGTCAAACTTACAATTTTACTATTCACTAGAAACCATAGAACTAGTAATATCATACAAAATCATACAATATCAGTAAAATCGTAAACACATATAATTGTATACTGAAGTTCATAAATTTACCTACAGTCTACATCTAAATGATTTTGAATTCATTTTAATTAGACTAAAACTAATAAAATCATAAACTTATAAAACTGTATAATTAACTTGCGATTTTGATAACCCTGTGCCAATGTCAATATAACATTACAAGACTCAATAATACACCAATATACCTCCAGGACAAAATAGTGAGTACATGTTAAAATCCACCAGCTCTCTTTCAAAGCCCACATTCCCCTGAATCTCAATCCTATCACTGTCTCTTCTATGGACTATAACCACACACGTGTTTCTCAATGTAAAAGGACAGAGATACAATTAAATCACTTGTTCGCAGCACATCACACCATACTTCATCCCATAAACCAATCTTCCACACACACACAAACTCTCCACTATAGTTGCTCCATATAATGCATAGAATAAATTGTAGAAGATTAGCCTCCCAAAAATATCCATATGAGTGCAAATAATAAGCAATATGTCCAATACTCACAAGCAACCCCTTTGGTAAATTTCTTGGAGCACAAAACCATTTAGTTCAATATAAACAACTACCAATCAAGCAATACTCACCTACCACGATACCAGGCCAATAGTCATTCACAACCTGAACAATATTGGTAATAACAATAAAACAATCAAAACTGCTATCTTGGAGGTTGTATAGGAGAAAATACAACTCCACTGTGGTGTTTCAGCATGTCCTCTGGTAGTAAACAACTCAACAGTAGGCCACTCATGCACCACTACCTTTGTCACAACAGTACTACACAAGAACTGAACACTCCTCCAGCACAAACTATCCATCACTGAGACTCGAGCAAACACCAACAAGCATCTCATAAACTTCACAAGGAAATTACAATCACGGTAGTCTCTTATACAAGGCAACCCCATCAATGAATTAACATGTAGTACATGGAAGGGTGGCATGTGGACAAGATAAAATCTAAGACACTGCATCCCCTAGTGTAAGTGGAAGTGGAAGTGGAAGTGGCACTAGATCGGACATCTATAGCTCAATCTACAACTTAGCTTTGCTTCCTCTTACCACAAAAGGGACATCCCCAATGCTACAGATCACATCTCTTGGAACATAATAAAATCTAAGACACTGCATCTCCAAGTGCAAGTGGAAGTCGCACTAGATCAGATATCTAGAGCTCGATCAGCATCTTAGCTCCGCCTCCTCTTACCACAAAAAGAGGTGGCCCATCCCCAATGCTACAGATCATATCTTTTGGAAGGTCCATCTCCTCTACATAATCATCCACTGTACTCTCATCAGCAGTGTCATCATCTCCCTCCACAACTCTATGAACTACCTCTAAAGGCATCTCTATTGGGTCTTCCTCAACTATATTCTTGGAATGCTCTGTCTCATCAATAGCACGAAAGTTTGCCACTACAACCCAGCAAGATTGGTAAGTCTTTAAGCAATCACATGCCCTATTCCATGGCTAGGGTGCGAAAATTCTGCAACAACTTAAGTTACCCAGAATTCCAATCCAAATACTCTCCTAGACAACCACAATCATTAAATTCCAGTAACGCATTTCTGATTCATCCATTATCACCACTCTAGAATTAATCCCCTCATATGCATACTAATTATCTTCCTCAATGCGAATTTGTGACAGCACAACAGTCTCAAGACAACCTACAACAATACCTCCTAGCAATATAACTAAACAAACGACTCCCCACAGGAATTTTATTGAAGACCTTCCATGCACAACTACAACCTCACAATCTCCTCTTAAAGTTACACTTCCAGGCCAATCATGTCACAACGGTACAACAGCAACCACGCAACTTGCAGTACACACCAACATACAACACTATCACCACTCATGCAATTCTTACACCGATCTCAATTGCACCACTCACAACACACTCCCATCACCACAACCCTTGCTTTGATACCAAAACATGATATGAGCCAAACCCCATAACAGGAATCAATCACTCCTCTATCATTCAGCAAATAAAAGAATTTTTTTTTTTTTTTCTCTTGTTGTTTTGGGCTTTGATACCAAAGGATGATGTGTCACAAGTCAATAGCCACTGGTTCACAACAATCCATTGATGATAAATTAATGATTTGATTGTTTTTAGTAATTTCAAGGTTCGAATAGGAAAGGGATATGAATGGCCTCCTAAATGGATATCACGCACCACCTAGAATCTGAACTACACTTGTTCAATTTGATATTACAAACAAAACAAACTAGTGGTTTGTTGAATACATCCTAAGATTTGATAAAAAAGAGTTTGATAGAAATTCTCAATCAAGAAAACATGCAATTTCATTTAACTTATGAAAGAATAAAGAAAACCTTTATATCATGATAAGAGTAGAGTAAATTAGTTTATATAAATAAATGTAAAAATAAACTAGAAAGAAAAGAACATTGAAATAGCATAAAAATAATACAATATAGCATGCATATGGCTTCATAATCAGGTATAGGGTGAATACTGGGATCAATACCTACCTAACATGCAAATTGACTTAGTGACAACTTCTTGAACACGGCAATGTACACAGGCAAGGAATACATGCATGTTATTAGGCAATTACCTCTCAAATACACAGTTTCTTGTCTTTCACAACACAGTTTAATCCGGTGTCTACTCCAATCTTAGCCCTAGAAAATGATTACCCCCCACCCAACCCCCCCAAACAACCATAAAAATTAAAAAAAAAAAAAAAAAAATAAAAAATTATTGCAAATAAAGATAATTCTGCTCAAGGAACTTCATCTACAGTAGGAGATGAGTGTGAATTTCAGAAGAAGTCCTTGAAATTCTTTAGTTTGCACTACCAGAACCAATCCAAGGGGAGAATTCCTATCAAACAGCCTTTAGGGAAGGGAACTAAGTTCACCATCTTTTCACTTGGACTATCTTTCCAAAATTAAGCAAGACTACCAGAACCAAGCACCGAGTTCATAATGTTGGCAAATAAATTAAGCAACACTTTGCATATGAAAGATAGTAAATTCTTTTTGAGTAGAAATTTTGACAAGAAAAAAAACAAAGCAACCATTTTGAATATTTTGACAAAAATTTGACTTGTTGGTTGTTGGAAATGAGTTGAAAAGTTCTAATAAGGGAACACAGAGCAAATGATTCAAATAACCTGCCAAAAATTCCACATGTACAAACAGAAAAGATATGGAACATAGATTTTACCTTCTTTGCGAACCTCAATAGGACGATTTATGTATGTGATTTTATCCCAACTGTCAAGCTGTGGTACATTATCTAAATCATCAAGGTCTTCAGTTACACTCCATACATACAGCCGGACAGGGATTTTGACTGGAAAAAAGTACCCAAAAGAAATATCCAATAATATGTCCATATAAAGATGCAACTAAACTTCATCCAATTCAAATGGAAAGATCCAGAGAAAAAAATAATAATAATTTGTGAAAGAAAGCACAGAACTATAATTATGATCCAATTTTAGTTCCTATTCAAACAAACGTAACGACATCCAAAAATGCCCAGCATGGAACTGAAAATATCATCTTCAACACAATATATTGGCACCACTAGCCAGCACAGCCTCCCCACTGCCATAATTACACTAACCAGCAGAAATTGATGTCAAGCATGTCTTCAAAGCTCAAACACACACATAGCGCAGAACCAGTAGACTGGAAGGTAATACAAAATTTTCAGAGCTACTGGTTGGCTTCCAGCACAACAAACCATAAACCATTTCAGCTTTTTCTCAGCACAAACAATGTCTACAACTAATACCATATTTTCTCTGGCTAAGCGACACCCTTGGCTATAACTGAATAGTTATTTCCCCCCATAATATATATGAAGCTAAACTCAAAATGCCAAAAAAGAACTTGAAAGTCTCAATTTAAATTATAAAAACCAGACTTTTATCTTCAAATTTTAATATATTAGAGATTACTAACCTGTACTTCCCTGTCCAGCATTATCTGTCTCAACAGTGCTCTCTTGAAATTTTTCTAGCGTCATGTTCATTCTTACCATAAATTCATCATCAACAATTCCAAGTTTAAGCTTTGCTGATACCTTTTGATAGGTATCCAGATCACCTGCACAAGTACAATGTCCAAAAGATTAAAATACTTGTTAAAAAAATATCCAAGTGCTGCAAATTTCCTGAATACCGCGACAAGGTCAGAAGGAGTCACAGGAAATCCAAGTTCTTTATCTTTCACAACAAATTGCACATTGCTCAAATAAAAATTAAATAAATAAATAAATAAAAAGGACGAAACCCTAACTTGGAGAGGCCTTAAAACAGCCATTTCTTTCTTTCTTTTTCTTTTTTTTTTTTTTAATATTTATATGTATATATTGGATAATTTAAGGGAACCTGGGGTCAGACTGGCCTCTTAGGACCCACCCACAACCTATCCTCAATCAACCAGGTAGAGTGCCCAATAGGAGTCCAGTCTATCTGTGATGTTTAAATGGCACAGAAGGGAGATCATCACAACCAGTGCAAATCGATCCCTGATCTCCTCCAAGGACACAAATGACCCATACCACTTGCATTAGTGCTGACAAGCAACAGCCATTCCAATTTACCTAATCTTTAATGTGCTTTGCACAGAGGGGAAATGAATTTTCGTAATGTTTCAGGCACAACAAAAGATGGTCACCACATTATTCCACAAGCTAAATTAAGAACTTTTTTATTTTTTGGGATGCATTCCAACTATATTGAAATATATAAAATCACCATCAACTGTACCAAGGGATGCTCTCTGCCAAGGAACATGGCCAAAAGACCACGTTCCTAGAGGAATTCACATTAAATAAGGAAACTATAGCCAATGTCAGACATAACCAATTGGAATCAAAGAGCAGGCATGGGGAAGCTATCTTTCCTACAGAAAGATTTTTAATTGATTCCATGTAAGTGATTGTTTTAATTGGAACACAGAATTGAACCTACACATGAAATAGTGAATCAAAACAAACTTCTGATTCAAGTTTTGGAGTTACTATCTTAGGTAGGCCCAAAGATTTATGTCAGCATTTCATTCTTGATCTTATCAAATTCATGTTAATGTTAACAACAGCTACTACCAAAAGATGGAGTCAGAGTGATTCAAATTTTTGCATCAGTGATGGCATGTAGGGTACAAGAAATTCTTCTTTGGAGTTAGCTAAGATGTCATGTTGATTTACATGCTCCCTCCCATTTACTTACATGGTAACATCTTCAAACTTCATCATATTATAAACACATCCAACCATTTAAATGTACACTTCTCTCAATAGTATTCTTTGGAAATGATATTTTCTCAATATCCACAAATAGATTCATCATTTAGTTAATATTATAACATAAAAAGAAGTTTCTCTTTGTTGGTAACTTATACCTTTTAGTATTTTGAATCACCTTAGTTTTACACAACTCCACTTAGCTAGTTCAAGAAACATCTCTCTAAGTCCACTATGTTTCTACTGCAACCCCACACTGCTCATTCTTTGACAAACATCTTGCTAATTACATTTCCTTTGCTAAGTACAGTTTTTTGGTTGTGGGGGTGAGGATGGGGTGGTTGGGACAAATCAAATTATTGTCCACTTTTGCCCCTTTTTGTATTTTGCATGCTTGTGTTTTATTTTGTAACACTTAATTGAATTCTGTCATGCAAATTGTGCTCCATTCCAATACATCTGTTTCACATCAATTAGATGTGTGTCACATAACTAATTTTTATTCCATTTTTCCATCCCATTCTTTCTTCCTCACACCCGTTGACCTAACTAACACAGACACCCATAATAACCCCCTCAATCTCCAATATAAACAGAATGGGGAAAAGCAAAAGGTAATAAGAATTTTTTTTGGTGATTTCAATGAGAGGAGAATTCAAACTTGGTACCTCTTATGCCACTAAGGTAATAAGAATGTTGAAAGCCTCATATTAGCATTTTGGCACATTCTTCAACACATAAAGCAACCCCCATGTAGTAAGTTCTACATGGAGAGCAATTTGTTGTCATAGCACAAGCAAAAACACTATCATCATCAGCTAATAAATAAGAAATGTTAAAACCATATGCTTTATAAAGTGCATTTTCATATGCAGAACTAACATGTCTTCTGTTAAATCTACAGCAAGAAGTCATACCGTTCAGCACACTGCGCCAAAGATCAAATTGATCAGACTGGGACATGTTCATGACATTCTTGCAGTTCCCATTAATAATATAAGCAGCCTGCAACAGGCAGTTCAACTTTACATTTCAAAAGGATCGATAAGTATGGATTTGTTCTAGTTGAACTTTAATCAAACCAGCAACTCTGTTGATAGCATAAAGACAAAGCAGCCTACGTAATGTACCATTACTTTGAAAGGAGAAAAACCAATATGTAAAATCTTTCAATTACAAAGTATGTAACATTTCATTTGGACAAGAACAGGTCATTTAAAATGCATTTGTTAGCAAAAGCAACTTGTTGCACAACTTAATGCTACACACATCCTCATTCAGCAGCATTGAATAACAATATCTTATTCATTTTTTTGGGGTAATTAAGAATATGATATTTGTCAGGACGCCCCTTTCCATCTTAGTCCTGGCAAACCACTATATCGTGAATAACAAATTATGATCATGATCCAACAGGCTTTCTTGGCTTTTAAGTGAAAAAAGATACCTCCAGACATGGAGGAATAAATTTTGCCAGAAAGATGTTCTACTATCAAGTACGATGCAGTTCAGCAAATATATAGCATGGGAACTTTCTTCTTTTCTTTAATCAACAAATTCTCGCAAATCAATATGTGTAATGCAAGCAAAACCCTAACCTCTTTTAAAGAATTGATAAAACTCCATTTTACACTATCTTCACCTTCACAAGGGATCAATATGTTTCCAGGATACCCTCTAAAATGTACCTGCACAGTTTTAAAACAAATTTGTGACAAGTCAACAAAGCATCTATATAGGTGCCAATGACCAGAAAATTACAGTATAAGGTGAACAAAATGTCCTCATGCACCAATGTCAGAAACACAGTCTACTACTGGGACTTCAGTTGAACATGACAAATGTGCCTTACATAAAGAAAGCAAAAGATGCATGTCCAAGACACCGCTACAACCAACTAGTGAATATGAAGATATTGCAAGATCCTTTATTACCTTTACAGGGCAAAGACTACTATGCTAATGGATGTTTTTTCTCTTTTTTTGTCTAATTTTATATTACCTTAACAAATATTTCTATAAAAATCAATACCGCACTGGAGTTTCACGGTTCATAATAGATATGTTGGAGATTAAATGGTTACAGTTGTATTCTCCTTCTTGTTAAGGGAGGGCCATAACCATACTCAGACTAGCCACCCCCGGATGCATGAACCACCCTACAACACCAGTGCACCAATAGTAGATAGCTTTAACAAGTATCACTACTAGTAAGGATCTGGAAGCAGATTTTATTTTATTTGAAATTTTTTATTTATTATTCTTAAGTTTGGACATCAGGGAATGGAAAGAATTTGTGGGGATACTATTTAGTTATTCACTGTAGTTTATTCCTTCTCTTCCCTTTTTCATAAACTACAGAACACAGATTTTCTCTTTATTTTGTAATCATTGTATCCATCCAAGCAAAAAATAAATAAATAAATCACTTCACCTCTTTTGTTCCTTTTGTCTAGTCATCAAGTAATAAAATGTGAAAGAGTAACATCTTGGGAAGGACCTAACTGATCACAATACTGATAGACACATAAACCACCTACAAGATATACAGACCAGTTAAATACCATTTGCACTATCTAGGTGGTCCTGAGGTGGCCAGCAATTTGTCATGTTTGTGGCACTGGCTACTCTTCAACTGACCAGTTAGGATTCATTTTGCCAGCTTACTGATAATAATTTATTTATTCATTTTTTTAAATAATTAAAATAAATAAATAAAAACATCATTAGAAAAGCATCTTTCAATTTATTCATTTGCATTAAATTAACCTCTTGCCTGTCCATACTCTAATTTATTTGCACCTATTCACAAGATGACCAGAAATAGTTATGTCCAACTTCAGTAAGTGGACTTCAAATTTTAGGACACTATTTTAGTTTCCTAACAATCTAGGATATACTAAACAAGTTTTCTAGTTTTGAAACACTGAGACAAGAAATAATAAGATACAGCTTTATACCGTCAGATTCCAAGGTCTTTCTGGCTCTGGGCATAACAGATCAAAAAGAACTCCAGTTGGAATATACCTGCAATGCAACTCAAAGGACTGAACTTAACCAGCATGTTTCCTTTCATCAAAGAAAAATGTTTTTCCAGTGAGGATTCAAATTGATTAAGTCCACAACTGTCCGTGAAACTATGTTGTGGCCATACCATTTCAAAGGGAGGCCTTTGTACTCAAACCAGATGGTGTCAGCACCGGGAGGAAGGGCGCTACTGAAATGAGGCTTTATGAGAGGAGTCAACAGTGGCAAGTACCCTATTCGTGGAGCTAAAATCTGGATTCAGTAACCTAAATCAGTGAGATTGGGTAGTAACAATGAACAATCTTCAATGGAAACAAAAAGTGGCTTGAACTAGACATTATAAATTGGGAAACCGAGTCAAGCAAATGAAAAAAGCACTTCAAAGTAAAGGTTGTTACAAGAAGAGGGGGAGGAGGAGGGAGGGCCGTAACATCAGACTCATGGAGATGTAGTTGTAAGGGAATTGCGCCTTTCCAGACGTACTTTTGTGCATCCATCCCCTCTCACTCCTATAAAGTTAAAAAACTATATAAATAACACCGACAACATAAAACTCAAAAAGCCTGAGAAAACTAATAGGGCTCGCAATTTCATGCATTGGCCAGCAAAAGGCCAGTTAATAGTGCTGCGGTTCATACATGCAATGTTTATTTTCTATTACAAAGCTTTTACAACGTTCAATAAGTTCTAAACATTTCAAAATTTGTGCCTGAGACCATTTTAGCCCATGTGGTTTATATCAGATACGACTTGTGGTTGTAGCTGTGGCACAGTGTAACAGTATTACCAAATTTGACTGCATCACAACATTCTCGAATGTTAAAAAAGCAAATGATGGCTAAACGCTTTCATTTGCCTTTTACAAATAAAATTAACATTTTGTTCTCCGTGGTTGATCTTCTGTATTAGCAGTGGACATCGATTCACTTGAAGAAAATTAATGCAAATCGACACGAAAACTACACTCAAATCAAACTATACGGTTAAATCAACACGATCGATTAGATATCAAGAAACCTAAAATGATCAATCAAACACAGCATCATGAAATCCATGAAAGAGGCATGAAACAAAGAGATCGCATTTTCTATATTAATTTGTCAGTCAAAACCTGAGAATTTAGAGTTTCCACTTGATATAGCCCTAATCGAGCATGAGCATGGAGTATAGTATGAAACTTCAGAATAAAGGGACAGTTGACTAGAGAAGCCATTGTCTTACCTTATTGGAGTAGATGAAATTTCTTAGTTCATTGAAAAAGATGAAGCATCAGAAGTGTGAAGAAGTGTTTCGTGTATTATTTGTTGAGGGGTCCATTAATCGGCGAGCATATTGCATGATGTGGGCCAGCACAACATCATCGGGCTTAAGCGGATCCATACCATACCTCTCTCTAAAGCTGACCCGCAGCCAAATCTGAAGCGCACGGTACAACGGATACGGATAAAGGGGTAAAAAAAACCATATACACTTCAATAAAAAAATATTTATGAAAACGCTAAGAAATGATAAATAATCCCAAAATGGTTCATTTAAACTCATTTGAAATTTAAACTCGTTTTTTTGAAAAAGATGAGTTTATTAAAATTATCTTAAACTCATCCATCAAAAATGTGTTAATAAATAAGAGTCTATTTGGTTAACTTTTTCATTAGATACAGATATTTTTTTCAAACTTTTTTCCTAATAGAGATAGATAAAAAAAATTGGCAGTTCTCACAAATAAATCAAATATTGATAAAATGTATATGTAAATTGAATATATTTACATATATCGTTCCAATAAAGATACATACACGTATGAAAAGTAAACCATCCAAACAGACTCTAAACTCATCTCTTGAAAAGATAAGTTTAACATACCTATTATTGAAATTATTTTTCATGTAGCGGTATTTTTTTTAATTTTTTATTAAAATATTAATTTTTTCTTTTCCTACAAATAAATCTAGGAAAAAATGTTAAGTGTTAATTTTAGCAAGTAATGAGACAACATTTTTGGCTAAATGTTTTTAAAAAAGCAATTTTTTTTTGGTAAATAATAGGGAAGACTTGTTTATTGCATAATTTGTGAGTTATTTATTATTTTTAAATAGAGGTGTCTGAACAAATAATATTAGAGAGGATTGCATACGAGCTAAGTCAAGTAGAGCTTTTTAAGACATGGACTCCAGTTGTTTAAAAATTATCAATTCAAGTTTTTTTATTAACGACATCAATTCAAGTTTTTTTATTAACGACATCAATTCAAGTTTTTTATCAAGCTTAAAATTCTTTTTTATTTTTACTCGTTTAGATAAATGAGCTTTATTTAAAGTTCAAGCTCAGCTCGTTTACAGATTGAGCTCAAGCTTAAGAGTTTTTGTCAAGCTCGAACCAAGCTTTTTATTAAGCTAGAAATTCAAGTTCAAGTTGGCCCGTTGCTTTATTTCAGGCACAAGTTTGGTTCTTTTTTATGTAATTTATCATATGTTGATTTTTTTTTCTAACCTAAAAACAATAAATAAAAGTTGTATAACATATATATACATGTTTATTAAATAGAAATAAGTTTTTTACCATATATTTATATATAATATATTGCAAATATGAAACTCACAAAGCTACTAATAAGTCTATTCAAAGCTTATTAGCAAGCTCGCTTGTGAACGTGTTAACAAGTCTACTCATGAGTTTATTCACCAGTCAACTCATAGGTTTAAATCAGAGTTCAAGCTTGACATATATACTAATCAAGCTTGAAGCTAAGTTGAGCTTATAGCAAGCCAAACTAGAGTAACTAGCAATTAACTCATCTCTTGCGTAGCTTAGTTCGTTTGTAGTTCTAATATTAGAATTAACAAGAAATATTGTTTAGCAAGCTTCCTTAATTCCCTATATTATGCTAATGTGAGTTATAGAGGAAAAAAAAAACAACTTATTTTAGGGAGAGATTGTTATATATCATTTAAGTCAGGTGGATGATGGGAAAGAGTATTACTGTGTTAACACTTGATAGTGAAAAAAACGATATAAGCACCTAAACTAAAACTCAAAGGGTGAGATAAATTGAGTTTTAGAACAAATTAATATTTTTTTGCGAAACTAATGCCTAATTGATGCAATTTTGCAAATATAAACTATATAAAGAAAATTGCATTAAAGTAAAAGAGAAAGGATTAGAGAAATAAGTCTAGATATAAAGTGGAGTTTGGTCTGTCTATCATGCCTAAAAAAAAAAGGTTTAATAGGGTTAACCCAAAGTTATCATATCATATGTGCACCTATAATATGAGAAATGCCTCATAAGTTAGAGATTGCAAGGCTCTACCTAAATATTTTCTTTACAATTTTCAATTGTATAACTACATTTATGATAAATATAGGACATTCGATTTTCCACAGTTCACAAGAACCGCAAAGAATCAGTATTATCCATAAAATAATAAAATAGGATAGATAATCTACATTTTACAAAATTTCAAATTATTACTCTAATTCATATACCAAGTTTATCTCACATAATACAAAGTCTCAAGGATTTCTACAACTTATCCACTTTTTACCTTAAGCTTGCATTTTCCATCTTCCTATCTTCAAGGAATTCTCCAGAAGATGAATTATTTCCCTACACTTCTTAGCCTGTTCCCAACTTGAGTTCTTCCTGCACACAAAATGACAAAACTATGGGGTACAAGCGAATCCACAGCTCAGTAAATAACAAAACAAAAACATACATCAAACAACTATAAAACAGATTTTATTAAAAATCATATGTAATGCTACACTCAACCATATGACATGCATGGTTTAGATGACCAGAATTCAAACCAATGGAAATATACGCCTCCTGATGCAACAACAAATGCATCATCCAAGGGTCCTTTACATATTCAAAAAGGCCTAGTCACTCGAGCTAAAGCTAAGAGGATGAGAGAAGCTTCAGGAGCATTCGTTGAGGATACTTGGAAGAAACAAGCTTTACACAGAGACTTCATAAAAGATTTGTCACTAGATAATGAGCAAGACCTTGTTAATGTTATACAAGCCATTAGAGAATCATTAACACTGCCGGATTTAGAGATGCTCATGGATGAAGTCCAACACCACCCTGAAGCTACCGGCTTACCTATTCAAAGCTGCCAACCTACATCAAATACCGCCGACGTTACATTGTCATTTATGGTCGGCCTTTGTTCTACACAAGCTATGCCGCCACCTTTTATGTTCTACGTTGCCTGCATATATGCCTATACCGTTAGTGTACATGTCAGCGTACACTTTCCATGGCTCTTGGCTTTTTATTTTAATTCATATACGCCACCAGCTTGTCTTTGAAGGCCAATGGCGTACCTTAACTGCTAGATTTTTACGAATTTTGAGTTTCTTTTTCTGTTTATATATTCTTTGGCTTTGTAATGAAAAGACAGTTGACATTTGATGAATATTATTTGTGAGAGTTTATTCTCCTCTTGTTCTCTTGAGAACTTCTGAACTTATCAATATTAATTGTCGCGGTGTTCAATTCAATTTATACCTTTGTTCTAGTTTGCAATACAACTTAGGGTAAAGGTCCATCAATTTTATAGCTTTGGTTCGAGTTTGACATACAACTTTGGGCCAAGGTTTCCATCCCGATTTGATTTAGCTTTCTTGAAAGCTGTGCTTCTGAGTACTCTTGTTAGGTTTCAAGTTTAACATACTTGAAGTTCCATCACACCCAGGAGAGATCAATAACCAAGGAAATGAGGATTTCTTTTTAAACTCGTTATTAATTATGTATATATATATATATATATTAACATAACCTCATTTTAATTACCCTTAAAAGAACTATGGAAAGGGGATTTTTTTTTTAAACTCATTTGTTATTATATATACTATAATTAACATAACCTTAACTCACCTTAGAACCTCATAAATTCCACTAGGTATTAGCCATCTCTAGTCAACTCTCATCAAGCGACGTCATTCGGTTACCTACTTAGTTCTTATAAGGTTGACATACTCAAGGGTAATCTTACCAGAGTCACTGGACTTTTCAAGCATTACCTTAATGTCGATGAGATAATACATGATTGAACACCAATAAATGCAAGTTATACTTGTCATGCAATCATGTTCAATTAACTTAAGGGTCTAAACAAAATTAGTCCATATTATTTAGTGATCACTCAATTAACAATCACTCATCAATATAGCAACTTAATCATTACAAACATTATGTGATCACTTTATTTAATG
Organism: Combretum micranthum; assembly: GCA_024138025.1. Classification (NCBI taxonomy): domain Eukaryota; kingdom Viridiplantae; phylum Streptophyta; class Magnoliopsida; order Myrtales; family Combretaceae; genus Combretum; species Combretum micranthum. The sequence goes on along the minus strand of JAMXBD010001830.1, from coordinate 221,997 downwards.
ATTTAGTAATCAAACCAATCACTAAACAACAAATGAGTGTCCAATCCCCATGCATAACTATTATGTTTATCTTAATATAAGTGTAACTATATTACAAACACAGATAAGATAAGATCAAAGTTACTGACCTATCATCGTGGCTAAGTCATAGTAATTTTCTAGAAACTCAAAGATTGCTTTGTTCTCTATAAAAGAATAATAAACACTCAAAACCTTTCTTAATGCATACTTAATCAAATTTTAGTATTTCAATCAATTTTTAGTTCATTTTGTTACATTTATTTAGAATATATAATATATTAAAACCTATTTGATCAAACATTAAGTAGGAACCCCACCATAGCTGCGGAAACCGTCCCACCAAAATACGAACTGTTCTCTATTATCTATCAAATTATTTTCTTTGTTTACAATTATTTATTATAAACAATCACTATTTTTTTTATCATTTTTATAAGTATTTTAATAATTACCACTTACATAAAAAAACTCATTTTAGCAAACATGTATTTAAGATAACATATTCTCTTTATTATTCATAGTCTAACCTATCATCTTGCAATTATTTTATCTCTAAATCATTTATAGGTTATTAAACTTATACTATTCTAAATTAGTCAAGTTGATTAAAATTAACCGATATAATTCATTTTAGCCTATTAAAGTTCATTGGGTTAAGTTGAGCTTAGATTTATTAACTAGTTCAGTTTATATCTAAAATTCATATTAACTTGGGTCTATTAATTTGCTCTACATTTTAAGTTACACTTGTATAAACGTAACTTAACTAAATCGAGTCATGTAAGATTAATCATTTAATCTAGCTACTAAGTCATATTCATTTGTTCTATTAAAACATTGTTATATATCCCATAAGACCTTTATTAATTTAATTCATTTTAATTCACTAAGTAAGTCAAGTTTGACTTAGATTTATTAATTAAAAATTTCATATCTAGGAGTTTATTGTATATAAATCATTTAACTCAATTCACCTATAATTATTAAGTCTATTTTATTAGCTTATTTTCATTTAAATCTATTTAACTATTAAACCTGTCAATTCACTTTTGCTTCAATTATATTCTAACTTAACTTAACTTATATTATTCCTAATTATACAAACATCAATCTATCATATTTATTATGTATTATTCATTTATTTTATTTTATTTTATCTTTTTTCTTTATATATATATATATATATATAACAGTATCAAAAATCAGATCACGCCTGTGACAAGGGACGTGATCAACATCAGAGGTGTGATGGTGCTGGTGATCTTCATCATTAGTCTCATCATGCCGGTGATAGGGGGAAAGATATGATCTGAGGAGATCACGCCCCTCATCACAGACGTGATTTAGTTCATATTCTTTGAAAATTTTTCCTTAGTGAAGACTACAATTCTCATCACGCCTATGATCACCCTTTAAATCATTTTCCACTTTGATAACAGGTCGTTTCACGCTCATGATGCATAGAGGATTAAGCTGCACGTTTTCTTTTGTCTATTTTCCTATCTTAAATTTATCTATCCATTTACTTGATTTCATCTTTAGCAAAAACACCTCAATATCATCTTACAAAGTCATATACCTGTCCAACAACACTCTTATTACATTTCTCTATATCATATGCCTTGTAGACATTTTATCAAACACCTAATCTACTTTACTATGCAAATATTTAGGTTTTGACCTATATGTGTGTGTATTACCAATCTCTTATGTATCACCATTTCTACATCTATTCAACAATAATTCATTCAAATCATAACATTAAACTTTTTAGTTCTACACATGCTTGTATAACCTAGCTTTTTAGATAGAAGTTCATATATCATTTATTTACAAATTTCATCATAATCCCTAGTTATATCTAGCTTTAATTTATCTCATATATGCATACACATCAATCAAAACAAAGAAGATGACAAACTTACATATTTGGCAAACATATACTACTTGAGCTTCACTACTTCTACTCCTTCTTGGTTGATGTAGCTTTTTCTATTTTTATTCCTAACTTTTATCTTAATTTCCTAAGTTCAATTTTTTTTATAAGATCTTGTTGAATTGAAAATTTGGTGTTGATTTGAGAGAAAAAGGAAAGAAGAAGAGGAGAGGAAGAGGCAAATGTACGAGAAGAAGAGGATAAGGAAAGAAGGAGAAAAAAGGGCAACAAAAAAAGTTAGAGGAAGAGAATTTAAATAATAAAGATTAAAGATCTTTTTGGGTAGGTGTTTTAGCTAATTATCTTTTAATTAGAAAATAATTTGAGAATTTGTATTACAAATCTAGTTTTGAAGTTTAATTTGTAAGAAATTAATATTTAGTTTAAGTTTAAACATAAGATATGATGATTTAAATAAGTAGATGACTTCAAAATTTATGGGGATTAAGGAAATAAGATTTAGGTTAAAATGGTTATATTAGAGCATTTTATAAATTTTTAAGTAATTGAACATAATGGATCATTTATGGATTGAAAGAAAAAAAAAAAGGGTTCAGATTGATGATTGTATAGAATTGATAATTTAGTTCATGAATTAGACCAAAACTTAGAGTTTACAAATTTACTAAATATTTAAATTGAATTTTTCAAGGATTTAGAAATTTAAAACTGAAAGAAAAGAAGTTTAGTTTGAGAATTACAAGAGATGGTAAAATTTGGTTTGTTGAAAAGATTGTTAAAGCAAATGGACAATTTGGAAAATAATAGAATTCAATTCTAATGGTTGAAAAGAATTAAGAAATTCGCTTCATGAAATAGACAGTTGAAGTAAATAGATAATTGGAAATGAATATTTAAAATCTTAATTTCAATTAAATCCATTTATTAATTTGATTTGGGTTTATCTATCTATTTATAATCTATAATTTAATTAAATTATCTAAGCTTAATTTTTAAATTACATTCTACACAAAATTCAAAATAATCATCTATTATACTAGTTAATTAAGTTATTTCTAACTTAGATAAACAAATGTTTTAATCATCTTTGGTAGTTAACATTTTATATTAACTTTAATCTTCATAATTCAAAAGTTTTTAATCGTTTTAAGATTTGTTCTTTCATCTATGCATTCGTTACATTATTTTGATTATTTTAAATTAAAATTTGATATTATATTTCACTTTCATTGCAATTTCATATTATTTGATAATTTATTACGTGCATGTGGTTTTTCTATTGGATATATATTTATTTTTAAGTATACTTGATGTTTCTTGCTATTTTCATTATTGTGAAGTGTTTGAAACTCGGTATTGCTTTGCAATAGTCTCTAAGTTTCATATTTGTTTATTACATGTATTATATGATTACATTATTTTTTTTTTTTTAGCATCATTTCTTTGCAATTACTTATTTATTCATCTTTTATTTCTTTAATTATTAGGAAAGTTATATTTTATAACTTTTATTAATACTGTTTTCTAGTTAGGTTTCATTTTCATTCATTTATGTATATTTTGAATTTTACCATTTTCATTTTGGGGTATTATCAAGAGGTTATGGAAAAATTTTATCTCGAAATTTTGTTTGTAATAATTCAAATTATTTAATGATAACTAAATTGTTCGTATTTTATTTTTCTTAGATCATGAAAAAAAAATCAAGAGTGACTCTTGAGACTTTCCTTAAAACCTTTTAAAAAATTTTACATTATTTAACTTATTGATTATTATATTTGAGTTGTATAAATTTAGGTGATTACACTGCCCCTTTTAGCTATACAACTTCATAAACAATTGAAGAAGACCATCGAAGAGAGAGAGAGAGAGAGAGAGAAGAAAAAGAAATGCCACATATGAAACATAAACTATTTTTTAATATAGAGATCTTGCCATGTCAACATGTCACTGGAATTTTGGCTACGTTTGAGTTAAAAGTATGGTAGGAGAGAGAGAGTGTAGAGTAAAAAAGGAAAAAAAAAAAAAAAGAAATGCGACATATGAAACATAAAATATTTTTTAATATAGATTTCTTGCCACGTCAGCATGTCATTGGATTTTTAGTTGAATTCTCGTCAAAAGAAACGTGGATGAAAGATCTAAAAAGTTTAGATATTTTTATGAACCAAACTTTTTTTAGATATAAAATTGTTATATTAAAAAAATTCATGTCACTACAATAAAATGGGAAAAAGAAATTAACATTTTTATTTAAAAAAAATCCAAAAATATCATTGGGATGAAAATAATCCCACAGTTAGGCAAGTTGAACTCGTCTCTTGAACAGATGAGGCGATAAGTAATTGACCCCGTTTACTGAGACGAAGTCAATATTATTTTCAATAGACTAGGTTAGCCAAAAACAAAAGAAATAAAAACAACGATGACTACCTCCTCCTCCTCGTTCTTATTTATGTGTGCTTCTAAAACTTTAACAGTACATTCCGTTTCGAATGGCTTCATGTACACATCTATTCAACAGACGAGGTCAATCACTTATGATCTCATCTGCTAAAGAGACGAGTTCAACTTATCTAAACGTGGGATTATTTCCATCTCAATAGCATTTTTGTAATTTTTTGAAAAATAAAAATATTAATTTCCTTTTCCACCAGTAAAATTAACCCTTAGTTTACAGAGTTAATTATCTTTTTTCATAGAGCTATAAGCTTTAGCACAATCTTAGCATATAAAAAGATCTTCCATAGTAGGCATCTAAGTAATTCTCCCCTTTCCTATGGTCATGATGATGTAGGGTTTCGTGTTTAATTGTGGCAGAGGATTAAGATCGATAAGAACAAAGTACTAAGTCAGTCAATGCAAGTACAGTCTTATGGAGTTTTGAAAGTTAGGATGTTATGAAAGAAGTGTTGGTTACGAGTGGGCTTATGTTTGAGTGAATAAAGCTTTTTAGCCCAATTTTGGCCCATATTTATTCTATCAATATTTTCAAGAGCCTAGTAATAGTTAGTATAAATAGGAGTATTAGTTAATAATCTTCTACAATGTTTTGTAACGGTATTGGAGCTGGCAATTTGTAGCCATCACCTGTATTGTGTACTATGTACTATTAGGAGCAGAATATTAATATCACGTAACGGGTATGACAAGCACTATTCAGAAATTAATACAATACAATTGCTCCAGGGCTTGTATTTAAGCCTTTGTTATCTGTATTCGTATAATATTGATTAGCTATTGAATTTCCTTACATTCTTGAGGTTTCCTTGCATCAACTGGTATCAGAGCTGCTGTGGTGATGGCTGGTGAAGCTCGGGAAGCTAAAAGAGTAGAAGAAGCGGTGAAGGTAACGATGCAAGATCATTTGCAGAAAAATGAAGCTTGGATTCCATTGTTTACTGGCACCTTAAAAAAATAGCAATAAGCATTAGACAAACATAATCAAATAATGGATGATTTGGGACAACAATTACATGGTCACCATGCAGCTGTTAGGTCTCCATCCAGTATCGCATACCGAGGCAGACCCCATGCCACTGCACCATTGGAATCGAACTAGATGACCAAGGAAGCAACATGAGGGTGGTGATAGATTACTAGTTACCCATTCGTAACACTAAGGTAGAGTTTCAGTTTTTAATGGTGAGGGCATTAGGAATTGGCAAGTAAAGGTTGAGCAATTTTTTGCTCTTGATGGTACTCGTGAGCACCTCATGGTGAGTATTGCTACCATGTACTTGCAAGAATACATTGATAATTTTCATGCATTTAGCCACGCGAGTACATCTACCTAAAGCTCACCTAGTTAGTTATTCCCTTAGTGGTCTTAAACCTGAAATTCAGTTCCCCATCATAATGTTTTAACCAAACACCCTTAGCCAAGCTTATACCCTAGCTAAGCTACAAGAAGCTACAATCCTATCTTCCAACAGCAACATGAAAACCAATAAACCTACTTCTTCCATTAATTCGACAACCCCTAGTCCATTCTATCTCTTATTCAATTCTAAATTCCAAAACTCAACACCCAAGCCAGAACAGAAATCACCATTCTACTAGTTCCAAACAGAGTTCAAACTCTAACCTTAGAAATACTAGGAAGCTCACCCTTGAGGAGCTAGAAGAAAAAAGAAGGAAAAGGCAATGTTTTTTGGTGTGATGAACCCTTTGGGCCTGGGCATAGGTGCAAAAATAAAAGACCCAATGTGTTAATGGTTGGACATGGTAAGGAAGATGGGGAGGCTATGGAAGAGACCGTGGCTGAGCTAGGTGAGGAATTAGCACATCTTACATTGTGCTCAATGAGTCGTAAGTTAAATGAGAATGAAGGGATTCTGGTATTCATAAAAAAGGAAACTCATGTTTTAATTGACACGGGAAGTTCTACTAATTTGATTGATGAAGGGTTAATCAATGGTGTTAGCTATCAGTTTGATAAAATTAATCCTATCAAGGTCATTTTAGCTGATGGTACTCAGCGTAACTGTTCTCTTGTGGTAAAGGGGTTCAATTGGGAAATGCAAGCATATGCTTTGCTGAAACTTTTTATGTATTACCCTTATCTTCAAGTGATTTAATTCTAGGAATACCATGGCTATCAAATCTTGGAAGGGTGAGTTAGGACTTTCGAACATTAGTCATGGATTTCTATTGGCAAGCTAGACCTTGCCGACTTAAGAGCGAGGTGGAGAGGATCAACTTGATTCAAGAAAAGAAGCTAACACAACTTCTATCTACCACTGATTAGCCCACTATCAAGATACAATGTTGGGTTATCCAAGGGCAGGCAGTTAAGGAATCGAAAGGTCCCAATCCTGAGCCCCAACATGGCTTGTTAAAGTTACTAGAAGAGTACCAAGATTTGTTTGAAGAACTTAAGTTACTACCACCAACTAAAGCTTGTAATCATCATATGCATTCACAAGACTAGGCAGCTACGGTTAATCTACAACCATACAGATATTCGTATTGGAAGAGATGGTACATGAGATGCTTGAGAGTGGGATAATACAACCTAGTCACAGCCCTTTTGCTTCGCCGATTGTCCTAGTGAAAAAGAAGGACAACTCTTGGCGCATGTGTGTAAAATTATAGGGAATTGAGCAAGCTGAATATTAAGAACCATTTCCCTGTTCCTATCATTGAGGACTTGTTTGACGAACTCTATGGTTCCCACTATTTCAGCAAGTTAGATTTACGATCAGGTTACCACCAAATTCTGATTTAACCTGAAGATGTTTACAAAACTGCTTTTAAAACACAAGAAGGTCATTATGAATTCTTAGTGATGCCCTTTAGGCTCACTAATGCACCTTCCACCTTTCAGTCTTTAATGAACCATGTGTTTAGGCCTTTATTTAAATAAGTTTGTCTTGGTCTTTTTTGACGACATATTGGTATACAGTGCCAATATAGAAGAACATAGTGAACATCTCATATGTGTGTTTAAAGTTCTAAGAGAGGAGAGATTGTTTCTTAAAAGAAGTAAGTGTATCTTTGGGGTCTAAAGAATTGAATATTTGGGCCATATCATATCTAATGAAGGAGTGGAAATAGATCCAAGGAAGTTGGAAGCTATTGCTAAATGGCCCACACGCATTAATCTGAGGCAGTTGAGGGAATTCTTAGGGCTAGTAGGGTACTACAGGAAATTCATTATTGGTTTTAGGATTATTACAAGACCCTTAAATCAACTCCTCGAGAAGGATCAGTTCAAGTAGACTCCTAAAGCTCAGTTAGCTTTTGAAAGACTTAAAGTAGAGCTCATAAAACCCCCGGTTTTGCGCATGCCTGATTACTTTAAGAAGTTTTGTAATTGAGACAGATGCCAGTAGAGATGGAATTAGGGCAGTACTCATGCAAGAAAACCACCCTATTGCTTATATTAGCAAATCACTAGCTCCCAAACATCAAGGGCTGTGAGTTTATGAAAAGGAACTAATGGCATTAGTATATGCCATTGAAAAATGGAGGCATCATCTCCTTGGGAGGCATTTAACAATCAAAATAGATCATCAGAGTTTGAAACATTCGTTGAGTCAGAGGTTGGTGACGTCGATCCAACAGAAATGGCTTACCAACTTAGCAGAGCAGGACTATGATATTGAGTACAAGAGTAGACAATCTAATAAGGCTGCGGATGCACTGTCTATAGTCGAATTCCTATAGTTATAGGAACTAACTACATCAACAGCTATAACTGATGTTATGGAAGAAATTAGGAGTAGTTGGTATTTGCAAGGAAGGTATGGAGAAATAATTTCCAAACTACAATAAGGACCGATAGGAATCTAGTTGCCCTAAGTTGTGAAAAAAGGAACACAAAAGAGAAAAGCAACAAGGAGCAAGTCAAGAAGCGAAATGGGTAACACAGGGGAGATAGGTCGACTCCTAAGCCGCTGGCCTAAGTGTTTAAGCCGCTGGCCTAAGTTTCTAAGCCACAGGCTTACTTGTCGGCCTTCTTTTAACAAGTTTTATTTTATTTTTCTTATTTCGTGTTTAGTACGCCCAAGTGTGTTTTTAGGCCGCTAGTTTATTTGGACGACTTTTAATGTTTTTTTTTTTTTTTTTATGTCTTTAGGGTTTCCTAGGCTTATTATATACAGTCTTTTGTTATTTGTTTTTAAGGAGTTTTTTTTATATTTTTTATATTGATAGCACATTTGTGTGTGAAAACCTTCTTGTGGTTTGTTTGATTATTGAGATTATTAGTACTCTTTAATTGTTTGTTTTTATCAAATCTTGTGTTATATAGATTTGTGGCGAACACCGTTTTTGAATCTCGTGATTCATTAACACTGTGATTGTTTTATAGATCATGGTTCCTATCGATTTATAATTCGATTACAAACTAGTTTGATTTTGTTGTTTGTGGATCCTATTGAGCGACAATTTCATCCATATCTTTTTTATATTTGCAATTTCATATCAACTAGAAAGCCCTAAAATGATCAAGATCATATTTCTATTGAAGATCGTAGTCAGATTCGCATCAGTTTGGTATCGAAGCAAAGATTGCACGAAGATTATTATTCAACACAGATTACATAAAGGTTAGTTAAAAAAAAATTCTTTTTGATTTCTCTTATTTTGGGAATTTCTGTTGTTGGGGTTGTTGCTATATTTTGTGTTGGTGTTGGTGTTTACGGAAATGTCATCGGATGGGAGTAATCGTATTAATGGGAATAACCTTAGGGCTAGAAGGGATGGTGGTGGTGAAGGAGATGTTGTGACAAGATAGGAATTCACTCAATTACAAACTGGAGTGAATCGGATGCAAGAGGATGTTAGGAGGATTTTGGAGAGATTGGAGGTTAAAGAAAGATGAAGTCAGAGTGGATCTAGCTAAAGAAGACACTCCAGTGATGAATCCGATGGCAATAGTGGTAGAGAAAGGAGGTATGAGGGAAGAGATGATAGGCAACAGGGAATAAAGAATATAAAATTGAAGATTCCTCCATTTACAGGAAACAACAAGCCCAAAGAATTCTTACATTGGGTGCCTAGGGTAGAAAAAGTGTTTGAATGTTATGAATGGGATGAACGCATGAAGATTAAAATGGCATCATTGGCCTTTTCAGATTATGCTAGCTTGTGGTGGGACAAGTTACAAACAGAGAGAAAAAGGGCAGATGAAGAAAAGGGGCGTTCTTGAGCATTAATGAAGAGACTGATGAAGCGCAGATTTGTTCCTGAGTATTATAAACAGGAATTACTGATGGATTTGCAGTCTTTGAGACAAGGGAAGAGGAGTGTTGAGGAATATGTTAAGGAATTCGAAACCCTGATGACTAGATATGATATTCAGGAATCCACTTTTGAATCTATTGCTAGGTTTATCAAAGGGCTGAAGATGGATATAGCTAATGTTGTTGAATTTCAACAATATCAAACTCTTGAGGATGTCATCAAATTGGCTAGCAGGGTTGAAAGACATCAACACAAGAGGTCTCACAAGTCCCATTATCACAACAAATTTGATGAGGAGGAAAGGAAAGAAAAAACAAGGGGAAGGAGGTTGAAGAAAGGACTCTAGATCAGGCTCTAGAGAAAAATAGCAGAGAGATAAAGTGTTTTAAGTGTTTGGGGGCATGGACATATTGCTTCTCAATGTCCTAACAAGTGGGTGATGATTCTAAGAGATGATAAGATTGAAAGTGAGGAAGAGAAGCAGGAGAGTAGTGAGGACGGTATGATTGAGTTAGAAGCACCTAATGGTCCATTAACATTATTGCTTGAGCGGGAGAAGGCCAATCCAGAACAAAGGACAAATCTATTTTATATTCAAAGCTTAGTAAAGGGGAAAACTCGTCTGATTGTGGTTAATACAGGTAGCTGTGCCAATCTTATTTTTGCAGGAATAGTCTCTAAATTGGGCTTACAGTTGGAGCAACATTTGAATCCTTATGCTCTTCATTGGCTAAATCACTAAGGAGTTATTTATGTTCATGAACAGGTTCGTGTTCCTATCTTAATTGGTGATTATTTTGATGAACTTGTATGTGATGTAGTACCCATGGATACTACACATCTTATTCTTGGAATACCATGGCAATATGACATTCGAGCTTTATATGATGGGTACAAAAATGCGTACAGCACCAGGGGAAGACATTTAAGCTGATGACCATGAGTTCTGAAGAGTTGCAGCAAGCCAAGCTGATCCACGTTAAGAAGACCAAGGGTTTAAAAAGTTTGTTGCTTGGACTAGTAAGAAGATCACCCCGAATGTTTAAAAAAAGAAGAATCAAGATTCGAGGACGAATCTTCTTCAACCGGGAGGTAATGAAAGGAATCTAGTTGCCTTAAGTTATGAAAAAAGGAACACAAAAGGGAAAAGCAGCAAGGAGCAAGTCAAAAAGCTAAATGAGCAGCGCAGGGGAGATAAGCTGACTCCCAAGCCACCGGCCTAGGTGTCTAAGCTACCGGCCTAAGTTTCTGAGCCGCAGGCCTACTTGTCGGCCTTCTTTTGACGAGTTTTATTCTATTTTTCTTATTTCATGTTTAGACCGCCTAAGTGTGTTTTTAGGCTGCCATCTTACTTTGGACGACTTTAATGTTTTTTTTTATGTCTTTAGGGTTTCCTATGCTTATTATATATAATCTTTTATTATTTGTTTTTTGGGAGTTTTTTTTTTTACATGTTTTATATTGAGAGCACATTTGTGTGTGAGAACCTTCTTGTGGTTTGTTTGATTATTAAGATTATTAGTACTCTTTAATCGTTTGTTTTTATCAAATCTTGTGTTATATAGATTTGTGGCGAACACCGTTTTTGAATCTCGTGATTCATTGACACTGTGATTGTTTTATAGATCGTGGTTCCTATCAATTTATAATTCGATTACAAACTAGTTTGATTTTGTTGTTCGTGGATCCTATCGAGCGACAATTTCATCCATATCTTTTTTATATTTGCAATTTCATATCAACCAGAAAACCCTCAATTGATCAAGATCATATTTCTATTGAAGATCGTAGTTGGATCCGCATCAAGGATAGGTAGTAGGAAAATTCTCTTGGGATGATAGCATTCTTAAGAGGAAGGGAAAGGTGGTGGTTGGTCCATCTAAGGATCTTAAGACCAAATTACTACTCCAGTGTCATGGTGGTCCGCTGGGTGGTCAACCTGAACACATGCCACTTATAAGAGGATTGCTAGTACCTTTTATTGGCCTAGGTTGGAAAAAGAAGTGCGACAATGGGTGAGGGAGTGTGATGTTTGCTTGAGGTTCAAACCAGAAAACGTAGCTTTCCCAGGGTTACTACAACCACTTAATGTGCCTAATGGATGTTGGCAAGAAGTGAGTGTAGATTTCATAGAGGGCTTATTTAAGTCTAATGGCAAGGATGTGGTATTGGTAGTTGTGGACCGCTTGAGCAAGCATAGTCATTTTGTGGCCATATTTCACCCCTATATAGCACCTCAGGTGGCTCAAATTTATCTTGATAACATATATAGGTTACATGGGACTCTAGAAACCATCACATGTGATCAAGACCCTCTTTTCATTAGCTCATTTTGGCAGGAGTTCCTCTGTTTATAAGGGGTGGCATTCAACATGTCTACCACCTACCACCCCAAAACCGACGGATAGACGTAGTGTAAGCCCCGGAAAATTTCGATAAATAATTTCAAGATGAACTTCGAAAATAAACCCTAAAAATCACTCCAAATTAAAACCGAATTTCGATAAGTCCTAATTCACGAACGAATTCAGAAACTTCTTAATCTTGAGAAAATGAAAATCTTTAAACAATAAAATAAGAACTCAGTGGTCTTCAAATTCAAAACCACGACGTACGAAAAATTCCATATTTAACTCCGACTTATAAAACGGGTAATAGAAAGCTCAAAAACAAATTATTAAAAAGCAAATAACGATTGACTTTCGAAAATATAACTCAATTCAAGAATTCCAAAACATTAAGAGATATTAAATACTTACAAAAATAAAATTTAAAATAAATTTCTCAAATTAAATATGTTGTATAAACATAAATATCAGTTTCCAAATTGGCAAAGGTCTAAACCGGAAAATCACCCGGAAACCCTAACCGGAATACAATAGTGTAAGTCCGGCAATCTAGCGCCCCTAACCCTAGAGGCCGAGATGTAGTTTAATATGTAGAATAGCTCATAGTAATATGAGTTTGTTTAAAAATATCAGATTGGTAAATTTTTGACCTATTTCGAACCCGTTCGGATACAGACTTCGAAAAGCGTGTCCCGGGCTCGAGATATCAAAAATATACCAATAGTACCGTTAGACTCGTAATTTCATAAGATTTCTAAATATATCAGTTATATAATTTTTCGGGTTATAAAAGTTACAGTTATAACCTTTTTATCGTATTTCCATTATTACCGGTAATTGATTAGTCTTTTGCACTATTCATTTTTATTTATTACAAAATTTTATTATTCTTATAAAGTCTTATATTTTTAGATAAATATTTATATGTTATAGAAAATTTTGTTTTTCTAAAATTTAGTTCGTTTCGGGTCTTTACGGGATCAGATTCTGTTTAAGACCGATACTAAAAATAAAATAAATTAATTTAATAATTGGAAAATATTTTAAAAATATTTATTCCCATAAAATATTTTTAGAATTTTTCGGGTTATAAAAATATTATTTATAGCCCATATTCGCGTATTTTGATCGTACCGGTAACATATTTGTTAAAATACTAAAATAATTCAAATAATTATTTAATTTTAATTATGAAAAATTGCTACAATTATTTGGAATAAATTTTCTAATTTTATTTTATTTTTATTTTATTAATAAAGTACTTTTACAACCCATACCTTCAAGTACACCTTACACATATCACTTCCTTTTCACTTCAATCTTTCTACACATAATCCCACAATTGATGGCAGATTTTTGACCCTATTTATGGCTGCCATTGTCCTTTATCACTCATATTTTGACTAAATTAATTATATTTCAATCCTTTTCAAAAAGTTACATTACACATTAATTACACAATTAATTCAGTCAAATTTCAACAATTCCTCTCTCCTCTCTCCTCTTTCACGTGCAGCAGCCCCTCCCTTGGCTGCCTTGTTTTATTTTTTTTTCTCTCATTCATTAATAAAACACTCATTCTCTCTCCTTCATTTACTCATTTTCCTTTTCATTCTTTAGCTTTTCTCTCTCTTTTTCCTCTCTTTTCTTCTTCTTTTGTTCTTGTTTCTCTCAAGAAACAAGCTGCCCCCACATCTTCCATGGCTTCCACACTTCATTTTTAAAGATTTTCTAAGCAAATCTTCATCCAAAGCTCCATAGGTGATATAGGTAAAGTATAATGAAGGTTTCATGCATCAAATGAACTTCCATAAGCTTAAAAGCTTAGGATGATGATGCCAAAAATGAAATCTTTCTCTTCTCCACTTTTATTATCTTGTATTATAATTATTTTCTTGTTTAAAGTTGATATATTTTGTAGATCTAACTTTTTATGCTTTGATTTTTGTTTATGCCATAGATCTTGTTATTTAAGTTGTTATTTTTGTTATTCCTTATGATTTATGCATAGATCTAGCATCACATAGTGATTCATGCATGTAAAACTAGTTTAGAAAACTAGATCTAAAGTTTTGAGTTCATAGATGCATTAGATCTTTGTTTATGTTCATGAACAACTTGCTATAGCTTGATGATGGTAGGAAAGTTGTAGGAAACCCAAGATCTATTTTGTTTTCAACAAAAATCAATTTTGAAAATTCGGATGAAAATGGAACCATATTTAGAAAAGTGGTTTTTCAACTTCAAAATGTATATTTTTCATTTAAAATGAAGGGCTTAGGGTATAGATACCATAAATGAAAGATTTTGATAAGTGAAGTTTAGATCCATGATGTTTATAGCTTTGTTTTCATGTTTATGTATGTTCATATTAAGTATAGATCTTAGTTATGAACTCAAACAAAATTGTGAAATTCGTATTTTGGCAAGACCCATATTTAAAAACTACTTTTCAAGTGTCAAAATGTAATTTTTACATAAGAAAATGAAGGCTTAATATATATATAGCATCAAGACTTCATTTTATATGGTTCAAAGATGATTTTCAAAGATTAATTTTCAAAACAAAGTTCTATTCTCGGATTTTGGCCAAGGCCTAGTGTAAAAACATGTTTTCCAACTCAAAAATAAAGTTTTTATTCAAGAAATGAAGGGCTCTTAAGATATGATATGTAAGGAATGGATTTTCATAAGTTTAGATAGGTTTTATCAAAAGATATGTCCAAAAATGAATTTTGTAAATTCGGATCCCAACCAAGACCAATTTTTAAAACCCATTTATCAACATCAAAACTCATGTTTTATGTGAAAAATGAAGTATATAGGTAATAGGTATCATTAAGTAGTGATTTTTATAAGTTGAAATGAGTTTTGATGAGATTAATGTATAAAACAAGAAATAGAATCAAGATGAGAAAATTTTGAGTTAGTAACCAATTTGTGAAATTCGTAATTTTGAGTGAAGGCCATAAGAACACCTATTATCCAAGTTCAAAATGAAAGTTTTATGTATTAAATGAAGTCCTTAAGTAATAGGTATCATAAGGTCTTAAATTTTAATGCATTAAACAAGTTTTCCCCAAATGAATCATTCAAAAAGTGGATTTTCTAAAATTCGGATTTTTGAGTAAATCATATTGGAAAACATATTTACAAAGTGTAAAATGGGAATTTTTATGTAGAAATGAAGGTCATAAGTAGTATATATAATGAAGACTCAATTTTGACAAAAATAATTATATTTTCTTAAGTAACAAATCCAAAACAAATGGAAATGATAAAAGTTAGAAAACTAGATTTTTCATAAGTAAGTTGTCATTATGGTCTTGCAAAATAAAAAGTTATAAAATTCCTTTTAGTAAAATCATCAAGATCATGCATGCAATAGGCTCATCTCATGTCATTCATGTTAGGAAATCACTCATATTGCATGTATAGTTAAGTTATATAGTAGGAACATTTCAAACATTTACAAAACTATTTTTCGGAAATTGAAATTGTTGCTGACCTAATCTGATCCGAACTTTTCGAAGCTTCAAAGTTTTCAAAACTTGAAAATAATATTAGAATTAGATAGATCTTTCGAAGTAGATAGAAATCGATATATAATTTGCGAGATTCCGAGTTAAAATGACCAAGTTATGGCCGTTTTAAGTTGGAATTCCCGCTTAGGACGAGAATTACGAATTTGATAGTTCGTATGAAATTGTTTGGATTAGTTTGAGTTGAAATACTTATTAAAGTATTTCTTCCTTTTTAGGAGATCCCGAAATCGACGATTCCCTACCACCGGATTACTATTACTAGAAGACCGGTGATCCAATGGCCGAGTGAGTTTTCTCCTTGTTTTGTTACCTTGATTGTGATTGTAGTTAGTTGCATTAGAATTATAGGAACAAGATAAAAATCGATATGAATGGGGATGGGATATATGATGAGACTGTGATGAATGTGTGCCAAAGAATACTAAAGCATATCGAAACCACGATTTGATTGGATAACTGCACCGTTCATATTATTTCTGTTATATGTGTGATATTGATTGGTCACTCTAAAGAATGTATAAATATTTTTGACCTAAGCAAAAATTAAATTGGTCATGCATCGCATTGGACATATTGCATTTGGTAGCATGCTACTCCTACGCAGGTCGATCGGTATGGTCCGTGGATGACTCGTTTGGATAACGAACCCGGTGCCAGAGCTCATTCAGGGGTACTAAGGCGCATGTGGATGCATTCTTGGATGAGCCTAGCCGAGTCGAGTGCTAAGAGCCGAGGGCTTGGGGACTAGATGCGGTCGTGTAGACTCAATACCATTCCTAACCCAAGATACGGAGGGCGTAAATCCGTTCTGTGTGTGGGTTCCGGATACCCACGCATAATTGCTTGCTCACGTGTTTGTTCATGCATAGCATATGATTGACTAATACTTGTTTGTTATGGTACGGAATTAAGGGAATTCTCACTAAGCTAGTGTAGCTTATACCCCAATAGTTGTTTAAATGAACAGGTTATCTCAAGAATGCAAGTGGGACCGAATTGGTTGAGCGGGAATGACTTTGGGATTTCGGCAAGAATACGAATGTTGAAGTTATCTGCTAGTTTTATGATTTGTCTTGTAATAGTTTATGTAGGGAAGTCTGTGGATGAATGTAATTGGAGTTGAATGATTTGTATTTTGAAGTAGTGATTTGTATCTGAAGTATAGTAAATTTGTATTTCCTTTACATTGTTACTCAAGCTATATCAACGTAAAATGTATTACTCCGATGAGTCTCCTCCATGTGTTAGACGCCTTGTACATAGTATGGAAGCCTTCGCGTGACTGAGGTGGTCATTCTTAGGCTTTAATATTGTGTACGGCGGACTGCCACGTTTAGGGTACCCTTCGGGGCGTGATAGTTTAGGTGGTTAATAGGTGTCTAGAGACTTGCTTGAGGTGTATGACAGGGGATTCTCCTAAGAAATGGAGTCAAATTTTGAGCTTGGCTAAATGGTGGTATAACACCAATTACCATACAAGCATTCACTTAACCCCCTTTCAAGCTTTGTATGGCTACCCCCTTCTTGTTCATCTTCCTTACACACCTAAAGACTTTCAGAATGAAGCTGTTGACTAGCTCCTCACCAGAAGAGAAGAAACCATGCGTTTATTCAAGTTTCATCTTAAGCGAACCAAAATAGGATGAAACAACTAGCAGACAGGAAGAGTATAGATAAGGTTTTCAAGGTTGAGGACTGGGTACTTCTTAAATTGTAACCTTACCGACAGATCTCTTTTAAGACTACTAAGGCAACCAAGATAGCTCCTAAATACTACGGTCCGTACAAAATTTTGGAAAAGATCGAAACAGTACAAAATTAAAGCTTCCAATTGAGGCGAAGCTGCATCCCACTTTCCACGTCTCCCAATTGAAGAAATATCACGGAAATCCAGTTGCTCCTTCGATTCCACCACCTGCAAGAAATGAAGAACAGAAATTAAAACCTCATTCCATCATTGACTGGAAGATGATCAAAAGAGGAAACAAGGCGGAGACTATGGTTCTTATCTCTTGGCGTAAACGATCCCCAACGGATGCTACATGGGAGTTCTACATAGATTTAAAGCTCGGATACCCTATCATCCCTTGTGGACAAGGGATCTTGAAGGGTAGGAAGATGATGTAGGGTTTCGTGTTTAATTGTGGCAGAGGATTAAGATCGATAAGAACAAAGTACTAAGTTAGTCAATGCAAGTACAGTCCTATGGAGTTTTGAAAGCTAGGATGTTATGAAAGAAGTGTTGGTTACGGGTGGGCTTATGTTTGAGTGAATAAGGCTTTTTAGCCCAAGTTTGACCCATATTTATTCTATCAATATTTTCAAGAGCTCAGTAATAGTTAGTAAATTTAGCAGTATTAGTTAGTAATCTTCTAGAATGTTTTGTAATGGTATTGGAGTTGGCAATTTGTAGCCATCACCTGTACTGTGTACTATGTACTATTAGGAGCAGAATATTAATATCATGTAATGGGTATGACAAGCATTATTTAGAAATTAATACAATATAATTGCTCCTAGGCTTATATCTGAGCCTCTGTTATTTGTATTCAAATAACAGTGATTAGCTATTGAATTTCCTTGCATCACACGACTTGCCCGCGGTTCAAAATTCTGAGTCCACACCGACATCAAATTAACATCCTAAAATTGTCCTCGTCATTTATCAACAACAGATTTAACCACATTATGGCATCTACGAACACCTAGTGTGAATGAAATTCAATTTCGGGATTGTGTTCAATCAACAAGCTTTTCCTCCATTCTTGTCAATTTTCACCTAATTTGAGTGATTCAATTAACTTAAAATTAATTTCTAAACACTTGATTGGAAAGGAGATCCAGTCACGAAGGAAAACAATTGTCCAATAATTAATAATATTTAGATAACTAATATTATAACTTTAAATAAATTTGGTGTAGCACACCTATCCACTATCGTGATCCCAAATTTGTTGTTATACATTTTTTGCTTGAAAGTTTGGTAAGTTCTTAAATTTATATGGGCCTAGTGGATCGACTCAGCTTGGCTAACCCATTTTAACCTGAAATTTTAATGTACCGGTATGATTGACCGTTAAAAAAAAAAAGGAGTGAAAAAAACAGCTCTAAACTTTTCTTTCTTTCTTTTTTTTTTCCTTAAAGAAAGACGCTTCTTGGAAAATTTTGACAGCCCAATGTCAGTTATAATGTGATTGACCCATGTCAGTTACAATATGATTGATTCCGTCGTATCAGAGGATATTATATGTATAATGCATTATAATTTTTTTAATAAAACCAAACGATGGAAAAAAAAGTTATAAGAATAGTATCTCTTTATTGTATCTTAAAAGTGCGATATAATTTTTTTTTTTTTTTTTATAAATTACATATGTATCATACATTATATGAGCAATGCACCTTATATCTATATCGCACGTCTAACTAGTCATACATATGTAAATATACATGTATCACTTATCGGACATACTATACAACATCGAAACTTGTATCCTACATCATTGTGCGATACACACCTCCTAAAAATTTTATCACCTAGGTTATTATTTCTCGCTTTGAACATGCGATACAAATATAAATATTTGTACCTCTACTTCAAGATATAACATAGAAACACTAATTTGATAATTTTTTTCACAATTTATATTTATAAATTTTTTCTAAAACAATGCTAAACACTTAATCCACCCCCTAGTATTAATAAGCAATTTAAATATTTTCCATCCATGAATTGATTAAGCTTCTAAATTTTTTCACGATAACCCTTCTATAATTAATTTAACTTTAATAATGCCTACAGTACAATAATGCTTACCCTACGTCGGAGCCTAGGGGTTGGCATAGTTCTTTGCCCACACTCGAACTGTATGTCGCCTGAAAAAGAGTGCAGGAAGGAAAGACGATGTTTTGAGGAGATGTGATTTCTAGTTCCAAAACAGAGGGAATTATATGGAGTGAATTTGATTTTGCTGCTGTCTACAAAATATTAAAGCAGGACAAAAGAGGGTTCAGAATAATAACTTGGATCCAGCCAGGTTAGGTTGTATTTCTTTTTCTTATACAAAGAAGGACAGCAACTGTTCGACGAAATGCTTGTATAAGAAATAGTTATTTTTTGGCTATTTGTTAACTTAGTTGGTCTGGCTTATTTCTTCCCCAAACTACTGCGTCTGTACTTTTTCCTTTTTTTAACTCCGTGTAAGGATGATTCAATGCTTACCTTTTTTCCCCATACTTTCTAACCAACTGGGAAAAAAAAAAGATTAAAATTATCCTTCATGCTTCCTCCATCTTATCACAATTCAAAACACTAGAAAAGGTCTCTTCGGCTGAAAATTTATCATATGAGGTGAACTGGTTTATTATGAGTTACGTTTGACACATAATAACTGGTCTTATTATTATTCTTTCCAGTAAAAGTGCTACCTATACTCAATAGATTAATGGATTTGTTTACATATGCTCTAGGTTAGATTCATATATTACTCAATTTAATTTTTAAAAATTAGGAATTTAGGTTGAATTTTGAGTTGTATTGACTCAATTTCTCTGTACTTTTATTACATTATGGACCATTATTATCCATCCTCTTAACTGAAAAAGATATGATGTTGGAAGGGAAAAATTTATTAATGGACATGATGGAGGGATTTTCTTTAGTTGCACTGAAAAGTTGGAGGGTTTGAATACAGAAATAAAAAGGGATTGATTGCAAAAGTAGAAAAGAATAAGAAAGTTTAGGAGACAAATAATCTAAATGGGGGAGAAAAAGCATAAGTGGATGATTGGTTTTATATTTTTCTCTTTTCATATTTAATCACATTGGTGCTGAAATGAAAGGTGTGGTTGTTTCTTACTGTGTGGTTTTTGGTGTCCTGTTTCATGCACACATCAAGTTTTGAGTGTTGGAATCTCAAAGTAGCATTGCTATTATTATTATTTTTAATTTTTTCGGTTTTTTTGCTAACATCCCAAAGCAACATTAACACATTGAAATTTGTTTCAATGGAGCTAGCAGTGATAAGTGTTATTAATTTATCTTATGGCGTTTGATTTGTTTGAAATTTTTTTGGAATTTTTAAACATTTGTGACAATCTAAATCTTATAATTGTCAAATTTCTGCCATAGTGATTTCAAGATGTGATACCAGTAACTTTTAGCGATAAGTGATGTTGACAACCGAAGGGCATAGAGCCAATGGCTTGGTTTAACCCATTATAGAAGATTATATGGAAAATGATTTTCATTTTTATAGAGGAGAAATCATTTTCAAAATCATTTTTGTCCTTGTCCTTGTCCATTGTCTTTCATCATCACTTATTGCTGAAAAAGATTAATAGTTCCTTGACCTCTTTAAAAAATTATATATATAATTTGATATTGCAAAGCTTTCTTTAGATTTTTTCATAAGCGACTCTGTTTATTGTTGGATATATGTGGCTAGAATGTACTATGGACTGTTCCTTATGGATGTGATCTTGCATTTCATGGCCCTCTTCATATCTTTCGTAATGGAGATTTTGCATTTTAACCTATGAAGACTTCCATTTGTAATTAAATCCGTAAATCAGTATGTTGTAACTGAACCGTATAATAGCAGTTCAACCAACATATTATAGCTCAACTTTGGACATTATAATTCCTACCTCAAAGCTTGTTCCTTTTTCCACACCAGGTAAATTAGGTGACAGAACAATAGCCAAAAGGGGAAAAAAAAAAAAAAGGTGCTGTATAGAGCAAAACGAATTCATAGTTTGCTATTATTTTATTCTGGCACAAAATTTACCTTTAGCTGCAATGCAGTTCTTCTTGAAGTTTCATATATAATACTTGCTGATCCTCTTTTAATCTTTTTCTTGAAAATGAATAACAACATAGGCTACTCTTTCATATTTTGACTACCTATATGTAAAAGTAATCATTTGCAGTACTTTGTTTTTGCTTGTCATTCCAAGTGTTGCTTAATGAGGAACTAGTATTATATATTTAGTTGAGTAGCTCTTTGTTGTCGTGAGCTGCAGCAGTCATTTGGACAGAAACGCTTCGTATTTGTAGATTCTGTACATTTATGAAGGTATTCATAAGTTTCTTGCCTATGTCATATTAAAATATGTACATCCTGGTTTGAAAGACAGCTATAGGAAGATAAATGCCTACATGGCATTTAGAGACTGAAAACCCCAACGAACCAGTGGTTGTTCTAGTGCAATGGTGGAATCAAAGCATGACCTGGCCAGGCCATTAAACTTTAATAATAGTAAATGGGAGGAAGCATACCGTGTATTCTTAATGAAAGTTGATTACTCAGTCACATGTTGATGACGCTTTGAATACAGTGCTTTGTTTGGATTAGAGGTGAGGGGTGATGATTTAAACTCTAGAAAACAGGGGAAGGGATTGGGGCCATTGATTTGGTTGTTTCTTTTAGTAGATGAGAGGATAATAACGGGTCTGTTTTCTTTTTCTTTTCCCTCTTTATTTCAATTTTTAGTATATATTTATTTATTTATTGTGATATTTCTTTTCCAGCGCAACTAGTTTTGTTATCCCTTCTTTTAGGTACTTCATTGTTGTAATTTGAGCTTTACTTTGTATCTTCTAAATAGTTGGGATAAAAGGATAGATTGAGAGGGTTATAGCACTTTCAAATGTTCACCAATGACCAAAGGCAAGAAGAACGCACACTGGAAGATATGGGGACTCCCAGATTGGCAGTACCTGCAGTGTGTTTGCTTGATGGCTTGATGCTTTGGAGGAAAAGAACTTTTAATCTTGAGTTATATTATGCTAGGTTGATTCTTCAGTTGTTTTAGTCTAGACTAATTTATGAGGAAAACTGTGTATAACCCTTTTAATCTTTTACCAGGTATGAAAATATCGATGTAACCCTCATGAATTTTGTTAAATTAGCAACATAAAGAACATCTGCCTTTTCATTCTTTTTTTCCCTCAAAACAATAATCAAAGTCTAGGGAGTGTTTGATAAATTTGAGAAGAGGGGGGGGGGGGGGGGGTGGTGCGTTTGCTCTTGCACTAAGGTCAAAGTTTAGGGGGTTATTTTGCATTTTTCCCTTAATTGATTTTGATTAAAATATGGATATTCAATGACTTTGTCCTATTCTCTTTTTTATCAGGATTTGGTAAACCAATTCCAAAATGCTACAAAGGAAGGTGAATCTGCTATCAGGTTTTCTGATATTTTGTTGTCTTTTTTAAGTTTTAGATTAAATACCAATGGTTAAGTTGGAATTGTAATCTAAAAAACGTGCAACCTGTCCTCGCATGTGGAAGAAATGGCAATATGTGACATGCATAAGTGATGCTGAAGCTTTAATGATGGCTGGTCTATGGTTTTTTTTTTTTTCCCGAAGTAAGAAGTGATTTGGTGGAGGAATTGGATAAATGTTCTCAGTTACCATAAAGGAATGACATCTCTATCACTTTGTATCATCCTGTACTTGTTTTCATGCATTATTATATCTTCAAGTATAATTAACATGATTTTGAAACCTTGAGATTTGTATTGTCAAGCTGTTAGTATTAGTTGGCATCTTTTTGGACAATGATATTAGCGGACACATTGAATAATGGGCAGCAATACCTATGCTGTGCAGCCACAGCTGGAGAGTTTTTACTAAGTTGTTTCTTGTCTTTTCTTTGCATATCGATCAATTGTTTCATATCTTTTCTCCAGAATCAAAAGAAAAAGTTGCAGCCAATTTGGCAAACTTCGCATATGACCCTTATAACTACACATTCTTGCGCCAGGTCATTACTTTCAAATTTTGTATATTTCTGAAATTTACGTATCTTTTTGGGGCATGAATTACTTCAATTTCTCTTTATGAGCAGCTCAATGTTCTGGAACTCTTTCTCGACTGCATTACAGAACCAAATGAGAAGCTAGTGGAATTTGGCATTGGAGGTATATGCAATGCATGTGCAGGTCAGTAAAATAGGTGAATCCTATCTGTCATTTCATGTGCCTGGAGTTAGCCAGTCATATTATAGTTGTGCCCTTCTGTTAGCCAAAAAGAATGAATGTAAATAAATATATTAATAAATAAATTAATCAATCAATCTGTCCTTTCAAATTTGCACACACTGCCTCAGTTTAGCTAATTAGATTTTTCTACAGATCCAGCAAATGCTGCAATAATCACCAAGTCTGGTGGAATTCCTCTTGTCATTCAATGTTTGTCGAGCCCTGTGCGCAACACTGTAAGGATAAGACATGTTTATCTTTATTTATGCTTCTTCTTTTCAGCTGTTACTGTGCTGTAGTTAGAGATTAAATTTAAGATGATATGGATGAATGGGAGCATGATAAAATTACATGCTTAAGTTCTGAAAGAAAGCACAGACAACTCAAGTAGCAAATCGGGACCATTTTGGCCTTTTCTCTTTTTTGTTTTTCATTAGCTGTTGTCAATGGATTCTGTACAAGTAGGTTATTTTCTCTCTGGTAACTGATAAAAAATAGGTGCGCTTGATATAAAGGTTCTTCTACTTAGACTTGAATAAAGAGTTGCCTTTTTTATGATGGAAAACGTGTTCTACATATTTTTTATAGCTCAATATCAAATCCTAAAGGTGCTTTATTCCTTTAACCTTATACACTAAGATATCTAGAGCCTGTGTTGGTGGCATCTATTCATATTTTAACATTTAATTATGTAAAGAAGTTGTACAATATATATCAGAATTTTTTATACCTTGTGTTCATATTTATACCTACAGACATTTTATATATGCGTCCTGATTTTTAGTAGGTAAATTATGCCCTTGGAGCTCTTTATTATCTGTGCGACGCATCCACCGAGGAAGAAATTCTGAAGCCTGAAGTGCTTGACCTCATAGAGAGGTATGCTGAAGCAGGAGCAGTTAATGTTAGTTTCAGCAATTTGGCTAATGCATTCTTAGAGAAGCATGTTTCAGGACGTAGATAAAAGAAGCCACTTTTGTTCCATGTTTATTTCTGGTTCTTCCATAGGCTATACATAATACATGTAATGTATGTAGTGACGTTTCTTTCTTAGGATTGATATTTAAGAAATACAGTGAATTAGATGTCAAGGAAGTCTCCTTTTAAACTCGCTTTACCTTTCAATCAGCCCTTTTCGTAGTTTGGCACTGAGATTTTAGCTTCAAGGACACCAAGATTGTGTACAGAATGTCTTGATGTATGCTATTCACATGCCTATATGAAGTTGTGTACAGATTTGCAATAAAAAATGACATAGTTTGGCGTTAACTTAGTCAAAATCTCTACAAACTTAATATTGAAGGTAAGGTTGTCTTCTTGACCACTTGTCCTCTTTGCATGCTGGAGCTCGACATCAATTTGTTGGCCAACAGGAGTTTCTACGAAAGCTTTAAAAAAGCAGAGACAACCAAGTCATTACTGCAGTTAAATTCAACAAAGCTAAACAAGAAACGGGGTCATAAATGAACGGATGGAAATGGCGATGTCCAGAAAACATGGAAATGGCCCACCGATTTCTTTAAAGATATCTTTCCAAAGCAAAGCGTCACCGCTAATTTCTTATACAAAGAAATTTCATTACTCAGCCAAACATTACAATACTTTCCTTATGTCATGCATCAATCTCTCTTTTTCCCACTCTTTTCTTGTTTATAGTCAACAAATCATAAAAGACAACACTTTAATTTAGTGGACAAACTTTTAAGGGCCCCTAAAAATGAAAAAAACATCATGAGTATCGGCATGAAGAACATGGGATCTTCTCAAGGACTTGAAGCGCCTCTTTCATAGAGGGTCTTTTTTGTGGTACTAATGAGGCACAACTAAATCCCAACTTAAAACAAGATAATAAAGCATCCTCACGCGATGCCACATCAGCTCGTATCGCAACCTCAACCATCCTTAGGATCCGGTTTCTCTCGTCTGTGATTGAACCGGCAGTCCATTGGTTCAACTCTGCTTCAAGAAACACTTTACCGGTAAGAAGCTCAAGCAAAACCATCCCAAATGAGTATACATCCCATTTTGGGGTGGGCTTGAAGTTCCTGACAGACTCTGGTGCTTGATAAGGAGAAACACTAGTGCCTCCGATTGAAGAGCTAGTGGGAGTATGATAAGGACTACTAGTGGTTGGAAGTTCTTGTTGGACATTTTGAGAAACTGCGAACCTCTGGCTGCCAAATTGCCTTGTTGAAGTGTTTCCTTTGTGGCTGTTATTGGTAGCGACTAGCCTGTCAAGACCCAAATCACTTATTATGGGCTCCATTTCTGAGTCCAATAAAATGTTGCTTGGTTTAATGTTGCCATGGACATGCTTCTTGTCATGTATATAAGATAATCCTCGCGCGACTCCTTTTAGTATCTTCAATCGTACATCAAAAGATATATGAAATGGTGATAACCCACCTTTTCCTGGATTCCAAATAGAAAAGTAACTGATCAGTTGAAGAAATACAGTATTTTTATACCATTTCCAGGTTAAGCTTCTGTTTCGGACTTTTGATTTATTATCTCATTTCTAATACCCTTTATGGAAAAAAAAATGCAAAAAAAAAAAAAATGACAAAAGATAAACCATTCCTATATAAATTTTGAAATAGCAATTTTCAGACATCCTTTTTCAGAAAATACACAAGGGAAAGATAACGAAAAACAAACATGCTAAACGTCCCTTTTGGGTGACTGGAAGTGCAGGGTTTTGCTTCTTGTCTATTTGTTTTATTATTTTTTTATCATTTTGGCATCATCTTTTTATCTTTTTCAAACAGACCATTTGCCAAAACCAGATCCAATAAAAAACAGATATTTTTACTCATAATCCAATTAAACGGACGGAATATTAATATAAAACAGATAGTGATACAGATATTAATGAAAAACAGACCATTTAAACCGACCTTAAAGTAGCAATAGCTATATATAATGAGGCCCAACTCCACCAAATAACTATTAATGCCCCATAAATTTGGGTTTTCAACCAACTTGTGGCAGTTCAACTAAAGAGGGGGAAAAAAAACAGATTGATTGGTATTTCATGTTTTAATAAAAAGTAAATATTAATACAACTTGTAATATGCAGTTGTTTTTTCAAATTATAAGTAATAGTTTTCTTAAAAACTACGTATTAATTCATTAAATCATATATTCAATCATGATTGATATTTATATACCGTATATATATATATACAAGTAGTATCATATACCCAATACAAGGTTTCCCAGTTCAGAAGGTAAACAATTATATATAAGGGGACAGCCGGACAGGTAGGAAAACCTACGCTGCACGTTTTCATAAATTGTTGGTCCCTAGCAAGCTGCATGCACTAAGATTTTAACTTTTACATTCATCTCAACTTGGTATAAGGTTGTCTTTTCTTTTACCCTTTATGAGAAACAGTCAATATGAAAGTATGGAACCGAACTTCCGTTTTCACTAATAAACAGAAAAGGCAATGGTAAAAGATCAGGATTATAAGTGAACCAAATTTACTTGAAAATCATTCAGAGTGCAACATGATCTTTATTCGAGATTAAACTTTACAACATTTAGATATTAACCAAAAGTTGGGTTGAAATCAAATTCGAGCATCAATGTAAGTACGACAAGCCTTTTTTTCTTTCCTTTTCTCCAAAATAAACATGAGTTTAATATTAAGTTCGAATTTTTTGAATATCACTATAAATTGAGTTTGGGTTAAAAAAAAATTTCTATATAATGATTTATAATCTTCAAATTAAGCCTGAACGCAATATAAATACCGTCCATTCCTTTTCGACTTATAATATCTCTAACTCCAGATGATTTTACATGCCTTGGAGACACGAGACTATCATTTCTTACACACAATCTGCTGCAAACCAATGTATAAAATATTTATTTATGTTGGTTAAAAGTAAAATAAAGGACATTCCTCAGAATTCCAGTTCATCTGGTCAGAGAGATAGATAGATATATAATAATATATATATTGAAGGTTTAGAGATTCGAACTTGGTCTTAAGAAAATAAAAGTATAGTACGAATATCCACAGATAACTCACGTTATTTTCTTTGTCTTGTTGGCAAAAAAACAGCAGAGTGAACAGAACAGAATAGGTGATACAAAGTCAGCAATCAGTGCATTTTCTATTTGCATGGAAAGCGACAAGTAGCTTTTTTAAGTTTTGGCTTATCATGCGTTTTCTCCGGGTTAAATTTGACATATTTGCATCTTCTTTTAATAATAATAAGAATGAATCACTCTAAAATTACAAGCTTTAATCAATTGATTAAACACCGATAAAATCTTTAAATTTTAGTTTTTGGGTTTCAATAATCACTTGGGGTTAGCAAAACATTGAATGGCCCCTCAATCTATAAATTTTATTTTATTTTTTCAAAAGTAAATTCTTATTTTTCATGTTGAAAGAACATGTGAATCAATAGGTGCATTTTTACCGTGGGTCGTGGGAACTGGGGAGTTTTATAGGATTTGTGATTTGGGCAATAATTTGCTGAAAATGACAGAACCCTAATACTATTCAATAATTTCATATCTAAAAGTTGATTTTTATGCTGTTGATTAGACTTCGCAATTTGTATTGGGAGGTTGGATTCGTGGTGTACCAAATTGACGGGTGACAAGGTTAAAATTTTCAAAACCATCCCAAGTGGATATTAAATAATCTATTATTTTACACACCCTTGCTCCAAATCAAGATCAAGATTAGAACAGGCAAAAAAAAAAAAAAAAAAAGGCGTAGGAAACTTACTATAACCAATGCTTGCAAGGCTACCATTGGGCACATAATCGTAAATGACAAGCTTCTCATCATCTCCCCAGTAAAAACCACGAAGCCGTACCAGGTTTTGGTGCTTTACTTTGGCGATTGATCTCAGGATGTTCTCGAAATCCTTGAATTTCTCAACACCGTTCTCCCCAATCCTCCTCACAGCGTAAGCAGTCCCGTCCCCAAGCACAGCTTTGTACACTATGCTTGGTCCACTGGCACCCAATATGTACGCCGATGCCTTTAATAGAATATCCAGTTCTAGCTCCGTTTCTCCATCCACAGTAATCAGTCTCCCCGTCTTCTCATTCATCGCACTAATACACATAACATGATTATTGAAATTAACACCGGAATTTTGTACATGGCAAATTGTACGATGCATTCAGTGAAAAATGACTGCTTTCACATGATATGAACATGTGTTCTAATAAAACGTTCATAATTATTATACCAACTATCTCTAAAAAATTGAGAAAATGAATAAACCTACCTGTTAGAGAGGTTTGGGTCTCCATTAGTTTGGAGTTCCTTGTCTTCTTGGTCACTTTCCGCGTATGAAGTTGCTTCAGATGTCTCTTCACCTTTCATTTTGAGGCATGACCATGCTGTTGTAACTGCCCTGGTTTCCGGCTCCAGTTTTGTTACTATAACTTCCGAGTTCTTCTCCAAATTTGGTTCTTTACCAGTGGAGGTTTCATTTTTCCTCTTCCTGAGTTGGTAAACATATAGAATCACCAAAGCAAGAACCCCAATACCAGCTAAATCCCCGACCGCTATGCCGGCAATAGTAGTGGGTTTCAGCCCTCCCTGGCTCTGATTTTTACTCCCATTGGATGATGATGCTCTACCGGAGGAATCGGCTTCTGGGGTTGTATCGACTGTTTTTGGTATTACTGCAATGGCTGGTGAGATAGATGCACCAGTTGTTGATGCATTAGGTGGCGTGGATAATGTGGAAGGAATTGAACATAGTATTTTCAGAGGCTTCCCACATAAATCTGAATTGCCCGATAGAAACCCAGTTTTTTGATCAAGCAGTGATTGCAAGGACTGAGGAATTGCTCCACTGAGGTTGTTAAACGAGAGATCAATCGTTGCGTTTTTTGGTATGTGGGAAGCAAATCCTGGAGGGATTGATCCAGATATTTTGTTGTAAGAGATATTCAGGTACTGTAAATTAACCCCACTGAGGTTTTGTGGTAATGTTCCATTTAGCAAGTTTGATGACAAGTCTAGTACTTGAATTGATCCGAACCCACTAGGAACAACACCAGAAAAGTAATTGCTTCTTAAGGAAAAAACAGTCAGGTTCTCTAGACCACTTAATCTCTCAGGAATTTTCCCACCAAAAGCATTATCAGAGAGATTGAGGGATTGCAGACTCTTTAACTCACCAATACCATCATCCAACTCTCCTGAAATCACATTGTTTGAGAGTGAGATCACTGAAGCTTGGAAGAGTTAAAGATTGGCTGGCAAAGTTCCATTCAGGAAATTTCCTGAAAGATCAAGATGGGTTAGATGCTCGATTGCGCCGAGGTCTGGAGAGATCGAACCGAGAAGCTTGCTGTTGGAGAGGACCAAACTAGTGACTCTAAACATGTCGGTGGTGCCGGGATCTCCAATTTGATTACAAGAAACACCATTCCAGGCACATGGTGTTGCATCATCATAGTTCCAGTTTTGAAGGACTGCTAAAGGGTCATCTAGGATTGAGTATTTGAAGGAAAGTAAGAGGACCCCATCAGAGTTTAGAGCCAATGAAGTAAAGCAAAGAAGTGCAAAAGCAAGAAATCTATACCAATTCTGGAATAAGAAAACAGTCCTATGATTAGAACTATTCATGGTTTGATGTAGCGATTACACATGTTGTTGGATGCTGCAAAATTTCATGGTTAAGAAGGGGAAAAAGAGGCAGAAGAGAAGGTAGACCAAATGCAGGTTTTGCTGTTCTGGTGACAAAAACGAAGAGGATTAGGAAGTTTTAGTGTTTTTGAGACAACAAATGAACTAAACCCAAAACATGGGTGAGATGAGACAACAAAAAGACTTCTAAAAAATGGAGATGAACTACTTCTGGGAAAACAGGAGTGAAGAGAAGTATGTGTGATGTTTCTGTTAGTATTAGTGTAGTTGGTGTAAAATGAAAGGGACATAATTGAGGATGAATGCAAAAAGGATAATAAAATGAGTGACTTTGTACTGGCTCTGTCACCTTTATGTTTTTAACGTTTTCGTGATACAAAAAAACATGGTGCTGGTAACATACTGTTACATTTTTATTTTTGAGAGAGAGAGAGAGAGAGAGAGGGGAAAGTGGAATCTGATGTCTGGAGCTACCGGACACTCAAGTCAGTTGGAACCCATCCTGGGTTTGGGGTGCAGACCCAGAGTTCACCAAGTCCACACTGCTCCTGTTGCAAATTTTGACTTTTGGGCACACCTTTACCATGATTTCCCACCGACTTTTTTCTCAGTTGAGTATTTTTAAAAACTAATTACTGAAATAGACCATAAATATAATCTAATAAAATCGTACGTAAAACATGTGTTTTGAGTTTTATAGCGGAAAAAAAAAAAAAAAGCGTTTTAAGTTAAAAATAACTTGCGCATTTACGTGCATTAGTTTGAACAAAATTCGTATTATCAAAATGCGACTTGCTCTGCCATTATGTTTTGTATTTTGTAGACGCGTCATTCCTAACCTTAATTTCCCACACCTCCTACCTGCGAGAATGCTGGGATGTCTTCCCCTTCACATGCTTGTTTACACAATTATTTTTTATTTTTAAGATGCAACTTTGAAGATCTATTTTGATAATGAAGTTATTTCAAGTCTTGTCTTAGTAATTATTATTGTTATTATTTGTAAAAGGATTAGAATAACCCATGATCCACTTTCCACCTTTGCTTTGTTTAAATTCTCTTGTAGGTATAAGTAGTATTGTACTCCTAAAAAAGTAGGTATTTGTTTTTGGCAAATTGTGTTCGTATCTTATTACTACTAGCCATTAGTGGACATTGCACCTATGATGCCTGTATTAAAATAAATAAAAATTATTGAAAATATAAAATAACAAATTATTTAGTTAGAATTTATAATGAATCAATTATCTAAGAGTACTTGTTAACCAAAATAATATATATATATATATATTATTTTTTTCCCATGCTATTGTTATTTTTAGTCCTTATATTAAATTTGTCGTTGCGGAAGGCAATTGTTCCCAATGGTTAAATTATTGCAATGGCAAATTCATCTTTTTATCCTTTTTTTCCCTCTCCTATAAAACGAGATGATTACAAGTTGACATTACTCCCCTTGATATATTTTCATTTTAATGGGGGAGGAGTATAAGAAAGAAGATGATCCGAAGCAGTTTTTGTTTTAAATACATGCAAAAGAGAGAGCTGTTTTAAATGATTTTAAAGTGGGATTTGTGGATATCAAAGCGACTCATGGTAACATGGTTGAGTAATTGAATTTTAGGTAGAAAAATAAAATATAAAACAAGATAAAAATATAAAAAGCCTAAAGATATCAAATAGGTACTTTGGCTTTAATAATATATAAATATAAATATGCTAAAATGAAAAAAATGATCATTAATCATAAATATATAATTTAATGGGTAAACTAGATAAATACATCTTAAATTAAACTCTCCACCATGATAAACATTGTTGATGAGAATATCTAGTTAACTCTGTTGAACCTTGCTTCTACCTGATGGGCTAGCTGACCTATGGAGGAACCCCTCAAGCACTTTGACCTTGGAACCCTTGTAAGCCTTCGACCCATCATGAACCTCGACCTCGAGCTATATCTCGATCTTGATCTTGGGTTCCTTATAAAAGCATAAGCCATATAAGTGCAATAACCATGAAATTTTCAACTTATATCTTATATGTGTGTTATTGAATTTATACATGCTTTTGATATGTATTGAATATGATTTGTGTTCATGATGAACTATGTGTTTTATTATTGTGTTAAAATATTCAAATACTCTAGAATTTATTAAATATTTAGTTCATAAAATTTAAATTGCATTAACATATAAAAATTATATTTGGAATATATTAAAATAAGTAAATAGATCCATGTACATAAGCCTCATCATAGCATAATTCTTTTTACATTAAAGGGAGCTTAAACACAAGATTAATTAACCAAAGACAAGTTCACTAATTAGCAAATGATAAGTCATTAAATCCCTTGACCTCTTATGCCTCAAAAGTCAAAACTTGAGATAATATCAACTCAAATAGTGCAAAATTCGTGCACAATTTTCAGACCTCCTAAACATGCCTCCAAAAGCTTCAAAACATAATTTATTTCTTCTCCAAAGCTCTCCCATGGATTTATATAGATAAGCCTCTCATCTTCTACAATTTCCACAATCAAAAGCATGCTAGAGGATCACAAAACCAAGGCCTAAAGTTCTATTGGTAAGTATGTTTTTCATGTCTTCAAAATATGCAAGTTCATTGTTTCTTAGCAATAGGTTTTAAGCTTGAACTTGTGTTTGATGATTTATATGCTTTGTTGGTTGTATGAGAAGTGTTTTGTTGTTATAGGAGTTAATTGTATATGTAGTATAAGAGATTAGAAGTGTTGAGAAATGCAAATGGTTGATGACTAAATATTGGGTGTATTGATTTGGGGTTTGAAGTATGATTTGTGTATGATAATTTGTGGTGGAGAGTTTGATGTTTTGAGTTGGAGTTTATGTTGTTTGAATAATGTAATGAACATATAACAAGCTTTGGGAAACTTGGAATGAGTTTAAGGGAAATTTGGAAGTGTGATTAGTGTTATGATGATTAGAAGTAGAATTCATGTTGTTAGGATAGTGTTTGGATCAAATAACAAGCTTTGGAAAGTTTGGATTAAGTTTGGGGAACTTTTGAAAGTGAACAAAGTTGTAATAAAACAGGAAAAATCAAAAACATTTTCATATGGGCTAAATTTTGGTCGTACGCCGGCATCTGGGGCTTCTACGCCGCCTATTTATAGGCGGTGTTGGAAGTGAACAGAAACAAATTTCTTAAAGCCGTTCGAAAACCGCCGGCTTTCACTGGAAAAGTTAGCTGGCGTTCATTTTTTTCAAATTGTACGCTGGCTACTGGGATTCCAAAGCCGCTGGCGTAGAGTGAGAAGCTGCCGGCGTAGAGTGAGAAGCTGCCAGCGTACATGGATGCGCTGCCGGTATGTACCTCTCGGCAGATTTTTGGAAATTTGGATTTGCATTCTACACTGGCGCAAAGCCGCCGGCATAAAATGAAGGCAGCCAGTGTACCCTTGAACACTGCCAGCGTTGGCAGTGTTGATTCTCAGAGTGTTGAACACCAGTTAAAAGCTGCCGGCTTTGAATGCCGGCGTATCCCCCGCGCTTTTGAATTTTAAAAAATTTCTTCAAAATTTTTCGAAGTTTGATATATGATCAATAAAGTATTTGTTAAGTGTTCTATGATATAATATGATGTTTAAATGCTTTATTATGACTTTGTATTAATTTATTTGAATTTCTTTGATTAATTGTATTTTCAACTAGTTAATTAGTGCTTAAGCTAAGTGTGAAATTTAATATTGTTTTAAATAATGATAGATTCTCGCCTAGCTAACCCCGTTAATTCCCGAGCTATCTCAGGTACGCAGTGACTTGCTTGTATGTTTGTTAGGATAGACATACTTAAATTTGATATAAGTTCTAAATGACTTAAATATTGCTTGAATTGCTTGTGTTTTCACCGTTGAATCCGGTCTGAGGAGCGGTAACTTACGATGATGCAATGATATGTTAGTGTAGGTGTTTAGGCCAATAGTCATGATGCAATGACTAGGCTCGACGGATAATCGATAGGAAAGATAGTAACTGAGTAACATTTACTTATTCTTGAAAAGAAGTAGTATAATTTAATTCAATGTTTATGGGAGCATGTGAATTAATTTATCTTATGGATTGAGTTAAGTAAAGTTGAGTAACGACTATATAACCTATATGAGATTATTCTTTTCAATATAACATTATCTAGGAGATATAGATATTCGGGCTATCTATATCAACCCCTGAGCGTCGTAAGCGTTACTTAGGATCTCCAGAATCCCACGCTTGTCCCGGAGTTTGAATACTCCAATGATGATTTGATCAATGAATACTAAAGAAAGATAAATAAAACATTAGTGTTGCATTGCATTAGTCTAGGTATGATTATCACTACGCTTTTGAGTGTTGTTGCTGTATACTGGGCCTTTGGCTCACTGTTGCTATTTTTCAGGTGATGATGACTGTTATGATGATATGGGCTATGGGTCAGATTGGGAAAAGTTTATGGATGAGTGGGGTGAGTAGGAATCGAGTGCAAGATGACAAGGAAGAAAGTTTTTGAACAAGTTGTTTGGTTCAAATATGTATTTTGTATTTTGAATAGAGGCTTGTTAGTTAAGCCTTGTTTGTATATAAAGACTTAAAGTGTATTTTTCTTTTTTTGTAAAAACTTATGTAAGTTTTGTTGTGTCATGTGCTTGACACAAAATTGTAAATTATTTCCTTAAAAGTTATATATGAATAGATTACTCAAGTGAGTAATCCTTTTGTAAAAAGTCTTTATATCAAGTTATAGTGGGTTAAACAAACAATTCACATAAATTGTTAGACTTAGGACAACCTTACGTATAATATGAAAATATTATATGTGGTTGGGGACTTGACTTGCTAAATCTTAAGGATTGGTAGGTCGGGTCTTTACAATAAGGACCTTGACCTAGACCTCGAGCTCAATGAAGATTGAGGCCTTGCTCCCATAATGATCCATCTGATGCTATCATCTTCTCGAGGAATGAACACCAATTGGACCACCTTCCATGATTGACCTCACTCCCTACCTCTAGTCCAAATCAACTTGCAAATATGGAGATAGGCCACGTAGAATATGAAGATTTCATGATCCCTCTATCCTGTTATGGTCAATATCTATAAATAGATCCTCATATCAAAGGTTTGTGTTATATCACTTTCTTAAACAATACATAGTCTAAGTTTTCTTTCAAGCTTACTACTAATTTAAGTATTGGTGATTATGTTGGATAATCTCCTATTGCAGTACTAACTGTTTTCTATGTTTGCAGACCCATCATTCTACAAGCGGGCAAACACATGAAACAAACACCAAACTCATGCTCTAAACATATAATTTTCTAAAATGTATACTTCTATCCTAAACTATTACCGAAATCACAAAATTGTTAATTTTATATTTTTTTTGTGTTATATTTAAACAATGATTAGAAATTATTTATACATTTTTAAAAATTGAAAAAAAAAGAAAGACAAATTTAAGATCCATAGATCTATCGATATTTTAGAAGTATTATCAATATTCGAATTGGGAAAAATATGTACATATATATTCTGCTACATTCACGTTGTATTTGGAATAGCAGTATTACTTCCATATTGATGTTTTTTAATAATTTAGTCATCCTGTCGTGCAAAGAGTCATTGCCCTACTCGTAGGCTCGTAGCGGTAGGGCATGCTAAGACGAAAAACTTTGCCCATAGCATCAGTACATTGGGGAAAAAGGAAAAAAACAAAAAAAAACCCTTATGAGTCATGCACCTATATGTACTATATATATGCACGGCCTAGGAAAAATTTTTCCTCAGAAATCAGAAAAACTGTTTGTCTCAGGCGGGAAAAAATAAAAGAAAGAAAGAAAGAAAGAAAAATTGTTTGTCCTTCACGGCCAACTCATCATTGTACTTTCTTTTTTATTTTGAAAGCAAATATTACATTATTAACGAAGAAACAAAGCTATGGAAGCGAGAAGCCATGATCCAGGTACAGTAAACCATGATCAAGTCGAGCTGAAGCGTTTGCCAGTCTGAGTCAAGACCTTTGGAAATGGTCCCGTTTGACTTAAAACCATTCCCATGGTTTTAGATTTCGAACCGAATTAATTGACTGGTTATAGACTAAACTTATAACTGGATGATTTACCAACCTATAACTGGATGGAATGGGTTGGTCTTAATGATTTTTTTTCTTTTTTTTTTTAAAGAAAGAGAAAAAGAAAAAAAATCAAGAAGAAAATATAAAAATAATATTAAATATATAATTTTTAATTTTTGAACTATTTTATACAAATAGTTTGATATAATTATCGATTCATAACTTTTACACAATAAATAGATATACGTTATAAATATGTCTAGTTTAATTTACATAGATTTTTAGAAAAGCAAAATCACTTGCTTAATAATGCGAGATTAGTTTTTGTTCTACATTATTAACATTACAATTAAATTTACACGTACTTGTATATACATAAATACATATCATAAATAAATATTTAAGAAAATGGGAAATAAACTTTAGCTCTCTGAGATCCCATCACTATCTGAGTTTAACATTTTTCATTTAAAATTACAAAATTATAATTCGTTCTTCTAATTTTTATGTAAAAATTAACATTTGACGATACCGCAATCTTGAAATCGGATGGAAATCATGGAAGACTGTGCTAGTTTTGGTTCTTCAATTTCTAAAATCAAAACTTGCATTTTTGGTTTGATCCGGTTCTAGACCCATGATGATGTATACTCTAAAGAGTTCTCTATGTGCCTTAAAGTATGTGGTAACTCATAAGTAATTCACCCCCTTAGGCTCATATCATCCCTCTAATAGACCTTGGGTTGGGCCAGGTTTAAGTTGTTGTCATATCCCAAAGGGTATCCTTAATGCGACAGTCTGACATTCTCAATACTAAAGCTTAAGTATGACAACTTTAGTAATCCCAAAAGTTTCGATATTAGGTGTAAGGCGTACCTTCATGATTATAAAGGACCAACTTTGAAACAAGTTGTTTGAGAAGATATTCATAATAGCAGTTAAGAATGAAAGTCGCAACATAAGCACCTTAAATATGGAATATAAGAGTCTTACAAAATTTTAAAGGAGCATTCCCCTATCAAAAGATAAAGTCCATCATAGTCTATTCAAAATACATACATTGGAGATTTACTTAAAAGTCTAAGTCTACAATTGGTCTTTAACTTCATCCAAAAACTCCTGAATTCAAAAGGTAGTACCTGTGCAAAGTATCCCTTAAGCGTCAATCAAAGGTAGGGCTGCTACAATAAATATCTATGTGGGGATAAGCTTCTTTGCTTAGTGAGAATTATTTCCACAAATAAAGTACTCGAGCAATCAATATTCAAACAAGTTATTCAAACAAGCATATAAAATGCAACAAACATGTGAGCAAACAATACATATGATTTTCCACCAATCATATGTTGAATAGATTTACCCCTCTATTTAGGGTTAGGTGTTCCGGATCATAAGGCTATAATTCACAAATGAAGTTTTTGTAGTTTTTATATGAGCCACTACTAGCCGCTAAAATGTAGTTAATTTAGGTGTCTACTCACCATCATAATCGGATGAACTTTTGCCATAAAGTAGATTTTTGGGTTCTACGGATGTCACTACTATGCCCTCATCCCACCAAGGGTATAGTAATGAATGCAATGTGACTCACTATATGGTATGCCTGAATAATTTTATTAAAGTAATCATTGCATAATATTAGATGTTTTAATAGTGATCATAGAGTTTGCAGACATATAATTTCTATGCTAAATTAAACATTATTTATATAACAATTCCCATCTCGATATGCTTAACACCATTTCAACTATATATGTAAGGCACAGGTGCTTTCATGTTTTTATCTTTTTTTTTTTTAATTCTGATGCCGTTAATCTACAAGCAAAAACATAAGTACAAGAATGTAGAAAATTAAACTCACTCTGTCATGCCTAGTAGGGTACCCTAAATGTGACAGTCCGCCACACTCAATATTAAAGCTTAAGTATGACAACTTTAGCCATACCCAAAAGCTTTTATATTAAGTGTAAGATGTACTTTCACAACTTTAGAGGACCATATACGAAATTATGAAGCTTAAGGAGATATAACAACATATTAAGAAAAGAGGATTCATAATAAACATTTATTCATACCAATGGTTTTACAAACTTAGGGACTTTTTTCCTTGATCACTAATCTATTACATGGATATTTGTACATCAATACTAATGCTACACTTTATCTAAATTTCTATTACTCAAAGAGAAATTACCTGCCCGTAGGGTCCACGTGGCCTTAACATAAGTAGGGAAACTGCAAAAGATATCTATTGGGGTATAAGCTAATAGGCTTAGTGAGAACTATTTCCATAAATAACTTCTTGTAACAAGATTTCAATCAAGTTGATTAAGTAATCAAATGTAATGCAACATACACGTGAGCAAACAAGCATATAGTTTTCCGGGAACTATATGTTGAATGGATTTGCGCCCTCCATTCGGGGTTTAGTGATACTTAACCTCAAAACAATCAGTTTTAATAAAAAGTTTTATGCTCGCGAGCACTCATCGCCAAGCATTCCGAATCTACTTGATTTGACCTTGCTTTCGGATCTTCCGCCAAGCATTTCCCTTAAGCCGCCAAGCAATCGCTTTCGGATATCCCGCCAAGTGTTGCTTTCGACATGAATTTACTATCCTTCTCACCCAAGGATAATAACCCAAATGCAATGTGACTCACTTTATGGTATGCATGAATTTATTTATTTATAAAGTCATAGCATAGTTATTTTTTGAATTTAAGGCGATCAAGGAATTTCATACAAATCAATTATTATACTAAAATAAACGTTTATAACAATTTCGGCTCCGATATTCTTAAAATTCTTTCAACGAATTATTTTACACACACATCGTTTTATCTTTTCCTAATTCTAATACAACTAATTTACAAGCACAACAAGTATAACATTTAATGGAAATAAACTCACGATGCCATGTCGACTATTCCTCTAGGCGGATTAGTCGTTCACACACTCCACTTAATCGTAATAATCCTCGGGGTAAAGGAATCCTTCCTCGGGGTCACCTAGCCAAAGAAAAATACTCACAATGAGTATTCCTTGATGATTTTCTTGAATTTTGATAAAACAACGTCAAAAGAACGTTAAAGTTCGTATAAAGGAATGATCCAACTTAAAATGGCCATAACTTGGTCATTTTAACTCGGAATCGTGCATATAATATACCGATTTCTACCGACTTGAAAAGATCTACCCATTTCAAAAATTATTTTTAACAAACAAGGCCATATAGGCCTCGAAAGAGTGGCGACAAAGTTCACCACGAATTTTCCAACACAAAACAACTTTGGTTCAAGAAATCAAAATTTGTTTGATAAATACTTAGTTATCTATATAGTTGAAAATTTCTCTTTTTATAACTATATAACTCATATTCAAGCATGCTCAAGTGTTTTGTTGCCAAATTATTTTTCTTAAGTAAAACAAGGTCGGGTTGAAGAAAAGATAGTTTTCAAATTCTGTTTTTGGTAAATTTCTTGAAATGAATATTTTGTTTCCTTTTGTTTTCAAAAAAACGCTTTATGTTGGTTTCATTATTTCTCCTAAGTAACTTTTGGAAGTAAAATTTTCCTTTTCTAAGTTTTCTACACTTACACTATTTTAGGAAATGCACTATTCTTCCTATTTAGTTTTCTTGCATAATTTCCTTTGTCTATTTGTTTGCAAAAATCTTTACTTGAAAATTTCTCATTCTTTTCTCATGCCTTATTTTTTTTTTTTTTATAAAAATCATCCATTCATAAAAGTTTTATTTTCTTGATAAAACAAAGTGGAACAATATGTGGCTTAAGATCTTTTTATGGTAAAGTAGTTTCTAAAATCTTAATAGTTCTCTTCTTATAACTTGAAAAGAGATCACTTCATTTTTGTTTTTCAAACCATAAATTTTATTTTCTACATAAACTTATTTCTAATGTGTTAAAATCTTCTTTTGTCAATATATTTTTTAGAACTTGAAACATTGGACAACAATTTAAATGAACATGATTTATGAGAATAAAAGTAAATATAAAACATAAATAATAAAGTCAAGTATTGGAGTCTTAGCTTTTTCAAGGCTCCCGGGACTAAGAAGTAGACTAGTCCCAAAATAAAAAGAAAGAAAGAAAGAAAGAAAAACTTGTTTTGACTTGATGAGGACAAGTCTAAGACTAGAGACTAGTCTTAAAATAACAAGGAATAAGTAAATAAATTGCAAGGAATTAATAAATAAATTGCAAAGGAAAGTAATAAATTGCATTGCATAAAAAGTAAATAAATTGCAAGTGAGCTTATATGCTCAAAAGAATATGTATAGATATATATAGATAATAATATTTAGATATAGTAGTAATAATATGAACAAAAATAATAACATGAACATAAATAGATTTTTCATGAACAAGAACAATACATGAGCATAATGTAGTTTCCATAACTTGTAGTATTTGGAAACTCACACTATAGTCATGTAAAGTTATATGACATGAAGAAGAAGAAATTAAAAGAATGTAGTTACCTAAAGAAGACTTTGATATGGTTATGTGGTTATGGGTTTTAGTTGTTGGTAGAAGTTGTTGTATAAATATTTTGAGAGAGTTTTGGGATGGTATTATGAGAGAATTTTGAGAGGAGAATTTGAGAGAGTTTTGGTAAGAATTTGTGGGTGGTGAATGTGTGAAAGAAGTGAAAGAGGAGGGGGGTATTTATAGGAAAATGTGGAGGGATTTTTGTATGATTAAAATAAACGAAAAATTGAAACAAATTGAGGAGATAGAGAGAGGGGGGGCACCGGCCACTTGATGTAGAGGGGAAGAGAAATTATTTTTTTGATTTTTGATAAATGAAAGATGTAATGTGTAAGGTAGATACGAAATAAAGTTATAGGAAAGATAAAAAGTTAAGGTTATAGGTTATAGAGTGTGTAAGAATAGGTGTAAGAAAAAGTAGAGATAAAAGAATAGTAGAATAGTGAATAGTATGATAGTGTAATGTAAAGTAGATATGACTAATAAAGTACCGTAGTAAGAAAATACGCGTATAATAGCTATATTTGTTATTTTTACTTACCGAAAAATTACGAAACTGATATTTTTGGAAAACTTATATTTTTACGAGTCTAATGGTGTATTCGAAATATTTTTTACCATTCCGAGCTCCTGGACACGTTTTTCGAGAGCTGTGTCCGATCGGGTTCGAAGGACACTCGAAATTCGCAAAACTGATATTTTTATATAACCTATTGTTATTACGAACTATTCTAGCTAATCATCCCAACTTCGTTTTCCAGGGCTAAAGAAAACGGCAATGCCGGACTTAATCGGTTACGGTAAACTAGGGTTTTGTTGACCTTTAGGGTTCTGTTTGACTTCCGGTTTAGGGTTTTATGCTAAACTGATTCCAAAAATTTGGGGGTTTACACACTCAGCCATGGCAGTGGAAAGCTCGTAATTGAAGTACTCCTTTGGGTAAGGAAACTCGAGTTCGTCGTTGCCTAAATAGGAGAAATACCCAAAATTAGTATTTCTTGAAAGTTTTACTTAAACTTGCAAATTATATTTTACTAAGTTCATCAAAATTCGTATGTCATGAAATCTCAACTTAAAATGGGCATATTTTGCTCATTTTAACTTGGAATTTCGTATATTATATACCGTTTTCTACCTACTCGAAAACATTTATTTATTTCTAAGGTTATTTTTATCATAAAAGGTCATTTGGGTTCCAAAAAGATATGGTACATAATTGACACGAAAATCCCAACATTTAAAACATAATTTTTCCAAGCTTTTTATCAACTAAAAATACCATAGTAAATATATAAATATTTATATAGTTGAAAAATCCTTTTCATACATATGCAACTCATATTATACACATGATTCTAATGATGTTGTTTTAATCAATGATTTGTCATAAAACAATCTTGTGTTAATAGTTGAAAAAGTGTAGTTATCAAAATTGTTTTAACTTGTTTGCAAATAAAACTAATGATTTTTGAGTCATTGAATATGTGATATAATTTGTTTTTCCTTAATCCTTAAAAAATAATTTAGATTAAAAAATTTTAGTC
The DNA here is from genome assembly GCA_024138025.1 of Combretum micranthum. Classification (NCBI taxonomy): domain Eukaryota; kingdom Viridiplantae; phylum Streptophyta; class Magnoliopsida; order Myrtales; family Combretaceae; genus Combretum; species Combretum micranthum. Next base: position 179,722 of record JAMXBD010001830.1, on the reverse strand, counting down.
TTTCCAAGGGTATCTACAAATTTTATTCTATAAGTAGTTTTTACTGGGTGAGTTGATTTTGACTTCTTTTGAAAAGCTTGTTTTTGTCTTTGTACTTATTAAAATGTTAGTGAGGATTTTATAAACAAGTTTTTAAGAAAATTCCTCATAGCAAAGTATTATCAACATTAAAATTTTAATGGTAGTTTAAAAAGAGTAAATAATTTCTTGGTTAACTTTTGAAAAGTTCTTGCACTTTAACAACACTAAAATCTATGGTGACCTTGTCTAAAATTCTTTGAAAAGCATTTTATTGGTATAAAGTTTCTAAATTTTAATGATACTTTTCCTAGTGATAAAATTACATTTTTAAAGTAAGTTGAGTTTATTTTCTCTCATTTAAGAAAAAACCCATTTTTTATTCTTATTAAGATAACACTCAATATGATCATGCATTAATATGAGTTTATAGCTAAGTAACCTAACAAAAAAATATTTAAAAGAAAGATGAAAATTGTACAGATAAGCCAATAATAAATATCAAGTATTGGAAGTCTTAGCTTGATTCAAGACTTTTGGACTTTGGCATGGGCAAGTCCAAAAAGAAAAACAAAAGAAATAAGAAAATTTGTTTTGAGTTGATGAGGACAAGTCTAAGACTAGAAAAGACTAATCTTAGTATAAAAGTATGGAATAAATAAATTGCAAAGCATAAATAAATAAATAACGGTTATGTTAGTAAGCTTATATGCTATAAGAAATATATAAATATACATAAATATATTTACTAATATATAGAAGTTAGATTAGAACAATAATAATAACATGTAACAATATAACAATAATAAAACAACATAATAATAAAATGAGATTTATTCATGAACAAGAACAAAATATGAACATAGTGGTGCTTCCATAACACTTTGATGTTTAGGGAATACACACCACAGTCATGTTAAGTTATATCACATGGTAAGAAAGTACATGTAAAAGTAACATGTAACAAAATAACAATAATAAAACAACATAATAATAAAATGAGATTTATTCATGAACAAGAACAAAATATGAACATAATGCTGCTTCCACAACACTTTGATGTTTAGGGAATACACACCATGGTCATATTAAGTTACATCACATGGTAATAAAGTACAAGTAAGAGTTTTACCTAAAGTAGAAATATATATGGTAGAGGATTTGGTAGTATGTGGACAATGGAAATATGGGAAGATGAGGGGAGATTTTGGAGAGAAAAGTTGAGACGTAATTTTGGGAGAGTTTTATTAAGGTAAATGAGTGTGTGAAAGAAATGGAGAAAGATGAGGTATTTATAGAGTTTTTTAGAGGGAAAATTGTGTGAATAAAATAAATTGAAAAAGAAAAAAATATAGATGCGTGAGGGAGAGGGGGGTGCCGGTTCTTGAAGAAAAAGAGAGAGGGAGTGATTTGTTTTATATTTTTGTTAATAAAAAGTAATAATTTGTAATGTATGATGTGAATAAATTGTATAGGAAATGTAAAAAATAAGAAATATGTATGGTAGAGTGTAAGAATATGTGGTAGAAAAGTAGAATTAGGTGAATAGTAATGAATAGTGTAGAATAATACTATAAATAGTAGATAAGATAAATTAATACCGGTAGAAAAGAAAATAAGCGTAATTAGGCTATATATGATATTTTTAGATACCGAAAAATTTCTAAAATTGATATTTTTAAAATCCTTATATTTTTTACGAATCTAATGGTATTATTGGAACATTTTTATTGTCCGGTGTACTGAGGCACGATTTTCGAAATCTGATTTTGTTTGGATCCTAAACAAAAAATTTTAACGAATTTGATATTTTTAAGCTTCCCTGTATAATTATGAACTATAATCCATAATTATCTCAATTCCGTTGTTTAGGGGTTAAGAGTGCGGGATTGCCGGATCTAAATCTACTAGGGTTTATTATAGGTTTGTTGACTTTAGGATTTCCAGTTGGCTCCGGTTTAGTGTTTGAGCATAAAACGTGGCATAAATTCTAGAGGCTTACAGCTGCAACTGGATCCGACCGAGACATATGGGACATAACTTGTCAATAACTCATTGAATTGTTAGGTCTCACATAATTTAGGTCTTCAACCCTTGTGATTTGCCATGTGGGGCCAACTCAACCAAATATTACAAGAAAAACGGAAAGGAAAAGTACAAAATTAAATAAAAGTGGGGAAAGAACATTTAAACTATTTTCCATGTGGATAGTGAAAATTTATTATTATTTACAATATTAAATATACAACTAATAATATGCTTATAAGATTGTGTAGTTTGATTTTTATAGACTTCTAATTAAAGTGACTTATTGCTTATTAATGATATGAAACTTTTTGTCCGTTTTTGTGAGAGTTATAATTTGTTGAGTGTCTTGTAGTATCACATTACTAATTTTATAACTACACTTAGAGGTATTTGTGTATAAATAAATGCATATGTTGAATAATTTTTTTTATGAACGGGTTAAAGATTATTATTATTATTATTATTATTATGCCAAATTTTATTAAGTTAAAAATTTTCTTTACTTAATTTTTAAATTTATTTTTAAATTTTTTCTTATAAGTTTCTTTTTATCATTCAAAATTATTTTAAATAAAAAAAAAACTGATTGGTTCAATAGGTCATAAAACAGATGGCTACAATTGGACCCATGACCTGTTGGGTCCAATTCGGTTCAGTCCAATGCCAAGGTTTACCCTCCAGCGATGTAATGAGAAACCTTAGGTATAGAAACCTAAGACCCAACAACAAACACTGTATTAGAACCCCAAGGATCCCTGGAACAAGCAATCAAGAACGTGACTATAATTAAATTTGTTAATTAGAACCAATTGCTATCAAGAACGGAACCAAAACCCAACCAAACCTCTTGATTGGAACCTAACTTATCTAATTGATCTCCTTAAGCTATAATGAAGAAATCAAATTAAAGTCCCTTTTCAAGAACTAAGAGGAAGTCCTCACGAATTGGAAGAAACTCTCAAAATGTCTTTTCATTCAATTGATGTGTTCATTACAAAACAACGAGTAATATATAAAAGTTCATAAGGAAACCAAAACATTAAAAGAAAAATACAAATTTTGGACATTAAAGGCCGGCGGCCTTGAAAAAACGCTGACGATTTATAAATCAAAACATGAAATTGAAATATTTGCCAAAGCAAAAGGCCGACAGCGTAAGCAAGAAGGTCGACGGCTTAGTAGAAAGGCCTGTAAATCCTTAAGTTTTATGTTATCTCTAACTCGAAATCATAAGTCAACCGGAAACCCTACGATCAACAAAACCCTTGTAGAACCTAGTAGTTTAAGTCCAGCAATCTCATGCTCCTAACTTGAATAGAGTTGATGTAAGCTAAGTGTGTAGAATAGTTCGTAATTATATAAGGATGTTTTAAAATATTAGATTTGTTAAAATTTGATCTGTCTCGAATCCGAACGGATACTGGTTTTGAAAAACATGTCCCGAGGTTCAAAATAATAAAAATACTCTGTTGATACCGTTAGACTCATAAAAATATAAAGTTTTCAAAAATATTAGTTTTATAATTTTCGATAACTAAAAATATAAGATATCGCACTTTTACATATATTTTCTTACTACTGGTATATCTATATTTTGTACACTATTCATTGTACAACTCTATACTATTCATACTATCTCTAGTTTTTTTAGTATTCACTCTTATACACTACCATACCTATACCACTACTTTTATTTATTTCCAATACACTTTTATCACATCTATCTTACACATTATTACTTTTAATACACAAAACTACAAAAATCAAGTCTCTCCCTCACTCTTCTCCCTATGGCCGGTGCCCCTACCCCCTCTCTCTTTCTCTATTTTTCTCAATTTTTAATTTAATTAAATCACTCAAAATCTTCTCCTCGTTTTCCTATAAATACCCCATCCTCTTTCACTTCATCCACACATTCACTACCCATAAATTACTACCAAAAACCCTCTCAAATTTTCCTCACAAATACTCTTCCCATTACTCTCAAAAAATACTCCCAAGCTCTCTTCTTTTTCATACACAAAACTCATTTATGTTTTCTCTTTAGGTAAAATTCTTTTCATATTTTTTTTACTACCATGTCATGTAACTTAACATGACCAAAAGTGTGTTTCCTAAACTATATATTATCAAAGCAACTCTATGTTCATATTTTGTTCTTGTTCATGAATCCATATTCTTTTATATTGTTATTTTGTTCATATTATTATTGTTGTTATGCTTCCATATTTATATCTAACTAAATATATCTATGTAGCTATATATATTTTTTAGAGCATATAAGCTCACTTGTTATTGCAATTTATTTACTTTCATGTTTTAATACTAGTCTTTTTAGTCTTAGACTTGTCCTCATAAAGTCAAAATAATTTTTTCTTTTTCTTTCTTTTCTTTTCTTTTATTTTAGGATGGAATTTATTATTTGTGCCGGGAGTCTTGATGAAGCTAAGACTCTGAATACTTGAACTTATATTATGTTGCTTATTATTTTTTTAATTTTTATTTTTTTTGTAAATATCATCATATTCATGCTCTTATTCATGATTGTTGTCTAAAACACAAAGATAGAAACTAAACTTTTCCAAAATAAATTCCTGTTATAAGAATTTCTAAATGAAGCTTAGGAGTTTGTTTCAACAAACTTTACTTTTTCAAAAATCAAAGAGAACTTGCCATGATTTAGCAAAACTATTATATTTTGAAAAAATCTTTTCAAAAACCATAAGAATGCTTGTTTTTGCTAAATTTATTTTAAATATTGATAATTCTTTATTATAAAAATTTTTCTTAAAGACTAAATTTAAAAGAAACTCCCTAACAAAGATATAATCAAGCTTTGAGTCAAGTTAGAAGATCAAAATAATTATCAAAACAATACTTGAGAAATTATAGTGCAAACAACACTAGTGAGAGAACTTTCTAAAGAAAAATTTAAAAATTTTATTTTTATGAAAACCACCAAAGAAACTACTAAATAGAACATAAAGATACTCATCTTAAATAAACTAAAAAGTTATGGTTTCATCTCAAGGATTTACAAAAGGAAAAATTTTTAACTTTTGATTTTTCACACTTTCAAAAGACGTTGTTTTTCATAAAGTTATAGTTTGGACAACAAAACTTAGATCATGCATGAGACATGAGTTTGTATATGTCCAAAAAGGGTTTTTCAATTTATATTGATAACTAAGTAATTATCAAAGGATTTTTAAATGTTTGAAATGATTGTTTTTGGACTGAGATTTTCGTGGTAAATTTGGTTACCCATGTTTTTCGACCTAAAAGATCTTGTTTGACATAAATAACCTTAGAAATGGATAGATCTTTCGCATAGATAGAAAAACATATATAATATGCGCAATTTCGAGTTAAAATGAGCAAGTTATGACTATTTTAAGTTGAAATTGTCTTCCATACGAATTTTAACTAACTTAATGACATAGTTTTGTCAAATTTCAATAGAACTATCGAGAAATACTCATTGTGGGTATTTTTCATTTAGGTGATTGTGAGGAGGATCTCCAGTACACAAAAGACTACTTTGACTAAAGACTGGTGAACCCATGGCCAAGTGAGTTTTATTTCCATAACTTATCTTACTTGATTATGCTTGTAGTTTAGAAGCACTAGATTTAAGGGAAAGATTGAATGGTATGAATGTAGTATTGCTTGAATAAATGATAAGAATATCGAGACAAGAATTGATTATAATCAATGCTTGATTTAGTTTCGAACGTGATTTGTCTGAAATTCTATGGTCACCCTAAATTGTTAATAATTATGTTATGAGCCTTTAATTAAACTAAAATCATGCATATCACTTTATGAGTCACATTGCATGGGATCACTACCCATGCGGGGGAAAGAGGTAGTGGTACGATCGTTGGATCTTAATTAAAGCTTCGGGACATTTGTTTAGAAGCACATTAACTAAAGCTTTGGGACATTTGGTTAAAAGCATATAAATTGCCGCTCCTAACCTCGAATGGAGGGCGTATATCCATTCAACATATGAATACCAGAAAATCACATGTCTTGTATACTCATGTGGTTGTTGCATTTCACTTGGTTGATTAAATAGCTTGTTTGATTATTGCTATTCAAGTGTACTTATCTGTGGAAATGATTCTTACTAAGCTAGTACCTTATACCCTTATAGCTATTTGCTGCAGTATACCTACCTTTAGCTGAAGCCACGTAGGCCATGTTCCCAGGTACCCTCTTTTTGGTTAAGAAGTTTTTGGATGAAGTCCAACACTAGTGTAGATGTAGACTTCTGGGAAAGACTTTTGCATACGATATAGCTTTGTACTTTTGGTGGGGGAATACTCCCTAGATCCTTGTAAGACTTTATATTTATGAATTAATATTATGATTTCCATTTCTTAATTGTAACCGTATCTCTTAAGCTTCATATTTCCAAGTATAGTCCACTAAAATTGTAAGTGCATGCCTTATATTTAATATATAAGCTTTTGGGAATGACTAAGGTTGTCATACTTAAGCTTTAATATTGAATGTGGCAGACTGTTACGTTTAGGGTATCTTTTGCGGCATGACAAGGTCGGTGGCATAAACTCAAAGCCGATGGTGTAGATTGCTCCAAGGGACCCTGTAGCTCTATGATGAACACTAGCTACTAAGTTGGCTTTGTATACACCTACGCTGATTGTGTAGGCCTTAAAGGCTGGCGGTGTACATGGCCAACGTACAGGCCTGCAATTTAAGGCCGGTGAATCTCCAAGGAAAGCTGGCAGCATTCATCTTCTATACTTGTTTCCAACGCATTGATAAGCTTATTACTTGTGTTGGAATCTTGTTGGATAACTTCCTTATCTCGAATCTCTATGATTAATCCTTGTAGAGCTTCATTTGGCTGCTTGGTTTGTGCTCTTGTCATTGGGCCTCCAATACTTTGTAGTAAATCTCTGGACTTAGTTGGCCCTTTAGGTATTGTTACCACTTGATCTCCTTCATTCCATCCTTCCTAAAAAAGATTCATCTTCAAATCTCTTGCATCATATAAGAGAGATCAACAACATTAAAAGTAGCAATAACATTACCATAATGACTTGGTAAATCTAGCTTATAAGCATTGTCATTGATGCGCTCCAATACTTGAAAAGGTATATCTCCTATAGGCTGTAACTTTGTCTTTCTTTGAGCAACAAATCTTTCTTTTCTCAAATGCACCCAAACCCAATCTCCAAGTTGAAAAGTAATTTTCACACGACTCTTATTGGCTTGCCTGGCATGATGCTTATTCTTCTCCTCAATGTTAGCCCGAACCTTGGCATGTAAATCCCTAACAAGATCTACATTTCTTTTCATTAAGATAAAAAAACTCATTTGTAGGCAAAGACAAAATGTCCAATAGAGTTAAAGGATTAAAATAATAGATAATCTCAAATGGTGAGTAAGATGTAGTGAAATGCACAACTATATTATATGCAAATTCAACATGTGGCAAACACTGTTCCCATTGTTTCAGATTCTTTTGAATTATAGCATGTAACAATGTAGAAAGAGTCTTATTAACTACCTCAGTTTGTCCATCTATTTTAGGATGTGCAACAATAGAAAATAAAAGTTTAGTTCATAATCGACTTCACAAAGTTTGCTAAAAGTGACTTATAAACTTAACATCCCTATCACTCACAATAGATCTAGGCATACCATGTAGACGCACTACTTCTTTAAAGAACAAATCAACAATATGTGTTGCATCATTGGTTTTAGAGCAAGCAATAAAATGAGCCATCTTACTAAACCTATCAACAACAACAAATATGCAGTTCTTACCATTTTGAGAACTAGGTAACCCTAATATGAAATCCATAGAAATATTAGTCTAGGGTTAGTTAGGTACAGGTAAAGGAGTATAATGTCCATGAGGCATCACTTTGGGTTTAGCCTGTTTACATATAATGCATTTATCACAAGCAATTTGTACAGCATGTTTCATGTTAAGCTAATAAAAATGTTTTTGCAACACATCCAAAGTCTCTTTAACAAGTAACTCATGCAATGAACATTTAAGCACACAAACTTTATCCTTCCTAAACAAGTATCCCTCATGCCTATAAATATCAGCAAAGGCATGTTGAGAACAAGCATTCAAAATTTGACCAAAATTAGCATCAGTCTCATACATATCCTTAATATGGTCAAATCTAAGCAATTTAGTATGTCAAGAAGTCAAAAGAGCATATCTTTAGGATAATGCATCAACCATGACATTTTTCTTTCCTTGTTTGTACTTTATCACATAGGGGAAGCTGTCAATGAATTCCAGCCACTTTTCGTGTCTTTTGTTCAACTTCCTTTGAGACTTCAAGTACTTCAAACTCTCATAGTCCGAATGAATGATGATCTCCTTGGGCCATAGATAATATTTCCATCTTTGCAAAGTCCGCACAAAAGCATACAACTCCTTGTCATATGTTGGGTAATTCAAAGCTACTCCACTAAGCTTCTTGCTAAAATAGGCAATCGGGTTGGAATCCTGCATCAAAATAGCATCAGTACCTTTTCCCGATGCATCACATTCAATTTTAAAAACTTTGTCAAAGTTAGGCAAAACAAGCATTGGTGTATTATTTAACTTTTCTTTCAAAGTATTAAAGGCTATTTCATGCATTTCAATCTAATTGAACCACATTCTTTTTGACAAAATCATTTAAAGAAGCTACTATAGAGCTAAAATCTCTTACAAATCTCCTATAAAAGCTTGCTAAACCACAAAAACTCCCTACTTCACTTGCATTCCTATGTGTTGGCTACTCCTTAATAGCCTTAACCTTATATTCATCAATAGAAATTCCATTTGCACTCACAACAAAACCAAGGAAAACAACAGATTCTATGTAGAAGGTACATTTCTTCAAGTTAGCATACAATTTATTTTCCCACAAAACATTAAAACCTCATGTCAATGCTGAACATGTTCATTCAGGTTATTGCTGTAAACTAGGATGTCATCAAAGTAAACAACAACAAATTTTCCAATAAAGGCTTGCAAAACATGATTCATTAATCTCATAAATGTGCTAGATGCATTAGATAATCTAAACGAAATTACCAACCACTCATATAAACCATACTTAGTTTTGAAAGCGATTTTCCATTCATCTCTCTTTCATGCGAATTTAGTACTATCCATTCTTCAAGTCAACTTTAGAAAACAAACAGACATTATGCAATTCATCAAGTTTAGGTATAGCGTGTCTATACTTTACCGCGATCTTGTTGACTGCTCGACAATCCACACACATGCGCCATGTTCTATCTTTCTTTGGCACTAGAATAACAGGAACTGAACATGGACTTAGGCTCTCTCTCACGAACCCCTTCTTCACCAACTCATCAACTTGCCTTTATATCTTTTTCGTTTCCTCAAGGTTTGCTTGATACGCTGGCATATTGGGAATTGAAGCATCGGGAAGGAATTTAATTTGGTGCTCGATGCCTCTCAGAGGAGGCAGTCCACTCGGAATCTCTTTAGGAAATTAATCATCAAATTCTTGCAATAAAGAAACAACCACACTAGGAAGATTATGGTTAAGCTCGTTAGTAGAAAGATAGATATTCTTGTACATAAGTACAAATAATTGTTATCTTGTCATCATAGCTCTCTTAACCTCACTCTTTTCAGCAATGTCACTCAGTAGTGTTTGTGTTTCACTCTCTATCTCTTCTCTCACTGTTCATCAGTGTATGTTTGTCACTCCTTTTCTCGCTTTTCTCTTGAGCACTTGTATGTGTCCCTTTCACTTTGAATTCTTTAGCGATCCTCATAAGCCTCCCATGGCTTAAGAGGTGTCAAAAGTACAAGCTTCTTATATAGAATAAAAGAACAATGATTCTTGCACCTATCATGATTGACCTTCTTGTCAAACTGCCATGGACAACCTAACAGAATGTGACTAACTGCATCGGTACCACATCACACAACACCTCATCATGACACTTGCTAATTGAAAATGCAATCAAAACCTGCTTAGTCACCTTAACTTCCCACACTCAGTCAACCACTGTAGTTTATAAGGCGTTTGGTATTTTGAAGTCTTCAATTTCAACTTATCTAGTAACAAGGTATTAGCCACATTAGTACAACTATCACTATCTATGATCAAACTGCATACCTTATCGTTTACATGGCATTGGGTATGAAATATATGCTCTTTCTAGGCCTTATCACCTTCATCCTTAGGCTAAAAACTAAGGGTTCGCTCTGTGATTAGCAATTCTCCACTCACTGGCCCATCAACCTCCACATCACTGCAATCTTCTAATGGTGGCATCTCCTCGTCATTGGAACTAACACACTCCACATCACCATTATCTAGGATAATCATGGCCCTCTTATTTGGACATTGAGAAGTGACATGCCCAAACCATTAGCACCTGAGACAATTGATATCACATGATTTAGTGGTTGACTTAATTTCAGTTTTACCTTTAGGAGTAGAAGTGGAATCTTGTCCTTCTTATCCTCTTTAGTCTTTGAAGTCACTTTATGATCTTTCCACTTTAACTTCCATGAAGACTTAGAAGATAGGCCATAACTCGAATGACCCTTAGACTTCAGTTGCTTCTCCACCTTGATAGCTTTGTGTAACAACTCTTCCATCTCCACATACATAATGCTCTAAGTCTACTATATCGGCAGTCTCCTTATTGAGCTCACCTATGAATCTAGCCATAGTAGTTTCTTGATCTTCCTCCACCCTCGCTTTAATCATGGTTATCTCTATTTCTTTGTAGCAGTCTTCTACACTCATGAAGGCTTGAGGTAAGCTCTGTAATTTTCTCCACAAATCCCTGAAGTAGTGAATAGGGATAAACCATCTTCCTATCACCACTCTCATCTCCTCCCATGACCTAATAGCTCTTTTCATATATTCGCTTGTTGATCACCAATTGATCCTACCAGATGCTGGTGTGATCTGTGAACTCAGCTACTGCCAACTTAACCTTCTTCTCTCAAAGTAATTGTGGTAGTCAAATACATGCTCTACCTTCCTCTCCCATTTCAGATACAACTCTGGATCATTCTTTGCCTGGAAAGAAGGTATCTTCATTTTAATACTACCTAAGTTACTGTCAAGCTTTTGGGTCTTCCCTCTTCCTCTTCTGAAACTACCATCATTAGACTCCGAATCCTCTTTCTCCTCTTCAAAAGGAGACTTCTTTCTATGGGATTTAGATCTACTAAAGGACTTTAGATTGTCCAATCTCATGTTCGGATTCTTGAACTAATCTTGGATGGCTTTCATAAGCAAATTCATATCCCCTCAGGATTCTCACTACCATTACTCATGATTTAGTACCTACAAAAAGAAAACAAATTAAATAACTGAGTTAGTCCTCACACACTCCCTCATTTGTGTACACTCAACAGATGTGAAATCACTTGCATTTCACTTAGATTTGCCCTTGATATTGGACTCATCATTTTTGCCTTTTACCTCTCAATTTTCCCTTGTAAGTTCTTGATTAGAACTTGATCAATGATTTCAACACATAAAAACCAAAGGAAAAATCAAAACCAATAACTCAAATCCCAAAAGTTAGACTAAACAAATAAAATTCAAGAAACAAGAAAGAACAAAAGAGAGCAAGAAAATTTTTGCTTCTCTTAGATCAAGGAAAGAAGTCCTCTTTGGATACAAAGAAATTCAAGAACCGTAAAGAATTCAATATCACTTTTTTTTAAAATATGAATTTTCCTTTTTTTCCTTTACTCTTCTTCTTCTTCTTTTCTTTTTGCATGAACTTTTTATTTTTTATCAAGAACAACATATCCTTACAAGAAAGAAAGGATATTTCTTTAGGAAAACAAGAACTAGATTGGAGAAAAGACAAGGAAAAATTTAAAAGGAAAAAATCAAACAAAGGATAGAATTTACTGATTCATGGAGCCAAAGCTTTGATGCCAAATGATAGGAACCCTAAGTATAGAAACCTATGACCCAATAACAAATGCTGGTTAGAACTCAAGGGTCCCTTGAACAAGCAATCAAGAACGTGACCCTAACCAAACGTGTTAATTAGAACCAATCGCTATAAAAAATGAAACCCAAACCTTAACCAAACCTATTGATTGGAACCTAAGTTATCTACTTGATCTCCTCAAGTTCTTATGAAGAAATTAGCGTAAAGTCCTTTATCAAGAGCTAAGAGAAAATCCTCATGAATTGGAAGAAACTCTCAAAATGTCTTTTCATTTAACTGATGTGTTCATTAGAAAACAACGAGTAATCTATAAAAGCTCATAAGGAAACCAAAAGGTCAAAAGAAAAATACAAACATGGGACATTGAAGGCTGGCAGCCTTGAAATAAAAACCTTGGTAGGTTACAAAGTAAAACATGAAATTGAAATATTTGCCAAGGTAAAAAGTTCAACGGCATAAGCAAGAAGGCCATCAGCGTAGCCAAAAGGTTGGCAGCGTAAACTCAGAGCTGGTGGTGTAGAATGCTCCAAGGCTCTATGTAGCTTTGAGATGAATGCTAGCTATTAGGCTAGCTTTGTATATACCTATGTAGGCTGTGTAGGCCTCAAAGGTCGGCAGCATACATGGCCAACGTATAAGCCTACAATTCACGGCAGGCGAATCTTCAAGGAAAGCTGGCAGCCTTCGTCTTCTATACTTATTTCCAGTACATTGACAAGCTTGTTACTTGTGTTTGAGTCTTGTTGGATAGCTTTGTTAGATTCTCTTAAAATAGGTTTTGATGATAACAAAAGAGTAAAAATGATTACTAATGAGTTTATTAAGTGTGTAGTATCAAGTTAAAGAGAAAGAAGAAAACGATGAAGAGTATTTGGAATCCAGAATGTTTTACAAAAGGTTGCTTTAAGGATAACGAATTTTTTTAGAAATCCAGAACCTTTCACAGAACCTTTCACTACACTTTTGACAGCAGCTCTATATCATGTGATTTCACTGTTCATCTTCTCCAACTTGATGCAAATCATTCTAGTTTGGTACAAAAATGAATCTTGAAGACTTAGCTCTGAGTAAATGAGTTTAAATTTGAAAAAGAAATAAGGAACAAAAGATTTTTAACCGACATTTTTGGGAAAGCTTATCCATCTTCCAAACAGCTTTTGGAACGAAGGAATATATTATACATAAGACAGAGAGAAAAAGAAGATGATTGAAGTATAAAAAAAAGGAGTTGATACTATTCAAGCAAAAAAAAAAAAAAAGAAGCTATTTTTTCTTACCAAGTATATACAAAACAAAACCCAGAAGTTTCATTTTGCCTAGAATATTCATAATTTCTTCTTACGGTTCAACAAGTGAGCTGATCTCTTTACAATCTTTCTTTTTGCTTTTTGATCTCGAAAATTTCTTTTCTTTTTGTAATTGAAGGAACGTGTTGTTGTCTTCTTAGTTGATAGCTTAATTATAAGTTTAGACTCTGTAGATTAGTTGTAGCTAGAGGATAACTGTGAGAATCGAGCAGACAGAATTGCACAAGCTTGTAATTTGTTTTTGTTGGATATAGTGGAACAAAACCGTAGGATAACGGAGTCCCTGGCTCAAAGCTGGAAGAGTGGACTGACACACAAGGCGGAGCCATTATAAATAGCTGCCTAATCTTTTTTTTCCTTTATCTTTTATTTTCAGCAATTTTTATTGTTAAGTCGTTTAATTGATATATTATTATTGTATTTAAAATTTGGGGAAAATTTTTAAAGGCAAAATTTTTATTAATAATAAATTCAACCTCTCCCCCCCCCCCCCTCCTGATTGTTTATTTGGACTTAAAAATTGGTATTAGAGCAAAGCTCAATTTTTTAAAAGAGTATTTGTTTTAAAATCTTGATACCTACAATCAGTATTAAATTGGGCTCTTTTATCAAAATTGAGTGATCCAAACAAAATGGTTGAGAACAATATTGCAATTAATCGTGCTCCTTTCTTTGATGGTTCGAATTTTTCTTATTGGAAAATGCGAATGCAAACCTACATTAAAGCTAATGATTATGATTCATGGTAGGTTATTTCATGGGAGACAATGTAATTACTTTGAATGAAAATTCAGTCCTGTTAAACTCCAAGAAGAAGTTCATTGAGAAGAACAACAAGGCAAAAAATCTGTTGACCACTATTGCTCCATCAGAATTTTATCTAATATCATCATGTGGAAGTGCTAAAGAAATCTGTGATAGATTGTGTGAGACATATGAAGGAACCAATACAATTGGAGAAACCAAAATAAATGCTTTACTTCAACAATATGAACTGTTTAAATTTAAAACCGATGAATCTATCAAAGATGTTTTTAATAGGTTCACTGCAATAACAAACGAGCTAGCATCACTTGGTAAATTGATTGGTGATCCTGATCTAGTGAGAAAAATGTTGAGGATTCTACCACCATCTTAGGATGCAAAGAAAACCGCCATAGAAGAAGCTCAAGATCTCAACAAACTTTCTCTTAGCCAACTAAGAGAAAAGCTAATGGCTTATGAATCTCACAAAAAGTCTACTGAAGAAGCAGAAAGCAGCTACCAAAGGAATAGCTCTCAAAGCAAAAGAAGTTGTGGCTAATCAAGTTGAACCCGATGAAAGTGATAATGATAAAGAAGAAGACTTAACTATTTTGGTCAAAAAGCTAAATCGATTTCTGAAGAAGAAAGGTAAGAAGTTTATTACCTATAAAAAGTTTAGTTACAAAGATTTTGATGCAGGAAAAGCTTACAAAGAAAAGGAGAAGAAGGAGATCCAATGTTATGAATGTAAGAAACCGGGTCATATTAAGTATGAATGCCCAACTCTCATTAAGAAAATGGAGAAATTCAAGAAGAAAAATAAATCATTGATGGCTACTTGGAGTGATCCAGATGATACAGAAAGTAATCTAGAAGTTTCTGATGGAAAAGAGGAACAAGCAAATCTATGTCTTATGGCTACTTTTGAGGTACATTCTAAATCTGATAATGAAGTAACTGAAGATGACATGCTTGTTGAAATGAAAAAGTCATTAAAAGCTCTTAAAAAGGTTGATTTGAATTAGCTAAGTATGATAATGAGGTAAAATCACTTAAGAATGAAAAGGATGTTTTGAAACAAATAAACAAATTGCTTGTTGATGAAAATGACATCTTAAAGCATCATAATGAAAAATTGCATATTGATATTGAGAAAATAAGAAAAGATAATAGTATGCTTAAGGAAGAAACCGGTGTTTTAAAAGTAAAAATAGATGACTTATCTAGTTCAATAAAGAACACCTTTAGCAAGTTTAATGAAAGTGATAAAAAGTTGACAATGTTAATTTCATTTAAAAGATTATCTTGTGAAAAGCATGGTTTAGGATATGAGCATGGATCTAGTTCAAATACATCTAAGAAAACCATGTTTGTAAAAGCTAAACCGAACACAATTAATGAATCAAGTGTTAAAAAGCAAGATTTAAGGTCAAATCACGTGAAAATGAGTTATACACGCAATACCAGAAGGTACTCCAGAAGTTATCCAATGCAAAACAACTTGAAATAGGTAAACAACACGTATTGGAATAACATATCACATAAATTTTTTTTTTTGTAATAAAACGTGGTCATATTGAGAAATATTGCTATTATAAGAGAAACAAGCTTAGTAATCATCAAGCTAATCATATTGATAACACAAGCTTGTCTCTGACAGGACCCAAGTTAATCTAGGTTCGTAAAACGGTATAATTTGTTTGTTAGTGATTTCAGGGATTAACGCAATGAGCAGAAGGATATGAACTCGATAAATGAGTGCACAAAATGGTAAAGAAAGAAAAATATGACTCTTATGAAGAAAAAGAACAACTATTTGTTTGGTATTTATGTTCCAACTCCCTTAAATGTTTTGCTCTTTATGATTCTAAATAAATTCTTGAAATATGTTGTTTTTCGTTAATATAAAATTCGTTGGTATCATATTAAGAGGGAGAATAGTTTTCAAAAGAAATTTATAAAGGGGGAGCATAATTTTTAAAAGAAATTTATAAAGGGGGAGAAGATAAAAGATAAAGAAAATTCTTTGGAAAGATGATTAGTTATTTTTTTAAAATAAAAAGTGAGAGAAATGTTTGAAACAAAGAAAAATAACTAGAACAAATGCGTTGAAGTTGTTTTATCTTGAAATTTTTGTTATGAGTATGTTAAAGGAATAAATTTCTGCACTTTTCATGCTAAATTTTGCATTTTTGATAAAATAATGCATCTTTTTGACAAAATTCTGCACTTTTTAAAATTTTGCACTATTCATGCTTCTTTTTAGTAAAAATTTTGCATGTTTCTGTAATTTAAGTAACTTTTCTACATTTTTCTACCAATTTCTACAATTTTTGCACTTTACTGCACAAAATCTGTAATTTTCTGTATATTATGTGAAAATTTTGCAATTCAAGTACAAATTCTGCATGTTTTACAATTTAAAAGAAAAGCAGCATTAGAATAAAAAAACTGCACTTTATTGTACAAATTCATTTTGTGAAACATTATGTGAAATTTCTGCAATTTAAAAAAAAGAGTCTGCATTATTTACAAAATTTTGTTATTTTAAATAAACTTATGCACAAAAATGATTGGACTTACATGCTTGAAAAGTGTGCTTGTCTTTTGAATTAAAGGAATTCATATTTGGTCATATTCTATGAATGTGTTTTTTGTTGATAACAAAAAAGAGGAGAGAATTATTTTGTTTAACAAAAGTTTTGTTATCATAAAAAGTAGGAGAATGTTAGATTCTCTTAAAATAGGTTTGATGATAACAAAAGAGTAAAATCCATTACTAATGAGTTTATTAAGTGTGTAGTATCAAGTTAAAGAGAAAAAAGAAAAAAGAAAAATGATGAAGAGTATTCGCAATCCAGAATGTTTTCCAGAAGGTTGTTTTAAGGATAAAGAATTTTTCTAGAAATCCAGAACCTTTCACATAACCTTTCACTATACTTTTGACAGCAGCTCTATATCACGTGATTTTACTGTTCATCTTCTCTACCTTGATGCAAATCATTCCAGTTTAGTACAAAAATAAATCTTAAAGACTTAGTTTCGAGTAAATGAGTTTATTTGGGTAATATTATTCATTTGTTCCATCTAAGTTGGTTAATATTCAAGGGGATTTAAAGATTATCTCAAGTTTCTCTCTTACAAATGGAAGAAAAATCTTCATGAATAGTACAAGAACTTCTTTGAACAGTTGCTGCACATTTTTCTCCTTCAAGACAAGTGAAATATCAGTATCTACAATGTTTCAAGATAAGGATAAGTCCATCACTTACCTAGTTTTATGGGATTCATGTGTGAGTTAAAAAAAAAAAAGGAACGTTATCTACTTTTGGTTTAAGTAAAGAAGAAGAAGATCAGATTATAATGAATCAGTTTCGGTTTTCAAATCTCAAATCAAGATAAATGTCACTACAATATCTGGAAGAAACATATCTCATCTTATCTTCTACCCAATTGAAGAAATGGAAGAATTTAAATTTGAAAAGAGATAAGGAACAAAATATTTTTAATCGTGATTTTTGGGAAAGCTTATCCATCTTCCAAACAGCTTTTGGAACGAAGGAACATATTATACATAAGACAGAGAGAAAAAGAAGATGATTGAAATAAAAAAAGGAGCTGATACTATTCATGTAAAAAAGAAGAAGCTATTTTTTCTTACCAAGTATATACAAAATAAAACCAGAACAAAACCCATAAGTTAAATTTTGCCTAGAATATTCATAATTTCTTCTTACAGTTCAGCAAGCGAGCTGATCTTTTTACGATCTTTCTTTTTGCTTTTTGATCTCAAAAATTTCTTTTCTTTTTGTAATTGAAGGAACGTGTTGTTGTCTTCTTAGTTGATAGCTTAATTACAAGTTTAGACTCTGTAGATCAGTTGTAGCTAGAGGATAGCTGTAAGAATCGAGCAGAGAGCATTGCACAAGCTTGTAATTTGTTTTTGTTAGATATACTGGAACAAAACTCGTAGGATAATGGGGTCCTCGGCTCGGAGCTGGAAGAGTGGACTGACGCACAAGGCGGAGCCACTATAAATAGATGCCTGATCTTCTTTTTCCTTAATCTTTTATTTTCAGCAATTTTTATTGTTAAGTCGTTTAATTGATATATTGTTCTTGTATTTAAAATTTGGGGACAAGTTTTTAAAGCCAAAATTTTTATTAATAATCAATTCAACCCCCTCTTCTTGATTATTTATTTGGGACCAACAATCTTCCATCTCTCGAGTCTCTATGGTCAATCCTTGCAAAGCTTTATTCGTCCGCTTGGTTCGTACTCTTGTCATTAGGCTTCCAATGCTTTGTAGTTGTCACGCCCCGAGGGTACCCTAGTGGTAGTAAACAAGTTACACTTGAATACTATCACTAGATTACCTTCAGAGAATGACAGGTTTTCAAAACAACAGGATCTTTTATGTTGCTTGATAAGAAATAACAAATATATGAAAGAAATAACTTAGTGAATAAACATTACAAAACTATTACAAACCATATAGTTCCTTTGTAGTACACAACTGAATAATCTAATCTAATAGTACATAACCATCAAACTAAAATGTATCTGTAGACTTCTAGCTTCAAAGCTCTTACCGGAGTCATATTCCTGGATGTAACTAACCAGGATCGTAAAGTGAACCTGAAAAGACTGTAGGAGTATGAGCGAACCACAGCTCAGTGAATAACCAGACATACCATACATCACACAAGTCAATAACAAATCACATGCAATGCAAGCACTCAACCCTATGCTCATATACAGGTTTAGATGATCTAGAATCCAAACAGGAAAAAGATTTACGCCCTCTTTTTAATGGGTTGAAGAACCAAATCTTAATGACCCACCTGCCCAGGAGAGACTAAGTATATAGGAGCATCAGCAATTTCTCATTTTAAGTTATCACTCTTAATATGGTTGATTAAACTGACCATCTCCTGCAACTTCCTTAGAAATCCCTAAGTATTAATCATTTTAAAGCGATTCTACGGGCGACGTTCTTCGGTGCCTTTTAGTTCCTCATAGGATCGCTAGACCAAAGAGAACCTTGGAAGAACTTACACATTAGATCAACCAAGCGAAAACAGAGATCCGAAATATTAACACATAGCAGGCTGTCATAACCATATATGCAATAATGCAATTTGTGTAATGCATGTTCATATTATTAGTTAAGTCAATAAGTCTTAATCAATTTCAAAGTGACCATACTTTACACACAATCACCATTATACTACTGCACAACATCAATCATTGCATTATCGCTTTTATAAAGATATTTTAACAATCATACACCCAAATAAAATCATACTTTTAGCAAACATTCATTTGATTATCTTGCATTATATATTTGACTATTTACAATCACAACCAGTATAATATGACTGAATTACTCACCTGCTCATACTGATTCAGTCGTAGTAATCCGCTGGTAGATCCTCTAATGAGTCAAAGTCACCTATTTAAGACAAAGTATTCATTAATACAAGTTAACTAAATTCCTATATGTGATTAGTGTCCTAGACTTGATATTTTGGTAATTATTAACACTTAGTGTTGTCGTGTTTCTCTTATTTTATCTCGCATAATTGTTTTGTTATTTTTAGAAGTCACATTACTCAAGAAATTAGCTTATTTTAATTTCCATTCTTACCTATTTTATCTTGTTAAAACAAATATTAGACTAATACTAACTTTAATTAATACTAAATATTTTTCTTAATTCTAGGGTTTTAAAAGTTAGTAGATATTAATCTAGTTATTCTAATCATATGTAATAATTCTTATATTGTTGTGTGTGTATATATATATATATATAATAGATTAAATAGGCTTAAGATATTATATATATATATATATATTCTGTTTATTTTTGAAAATATGCTTTCGTTAAGAAAATTTGGGCGTACGCCGGCTCGAAGCCAACGGCCTTCATCCCCAGGTGCCGGTGTAAAATTGATTTTGTAAGTTATTTCATATCTTGTGCACATGCGTTGAAAGCTGTCGGCTTTCAACGTACGCCGGCTCTACGCCGTCGGCGTAGATCTCCAGGAAGCCGGCTTACGCTCATCCTTTACGTGAAAAATTATTTTACGTAGCCTCTGATCAGTGTAAGCCGCCTATACACCACCAGCCTATCCATGTAAGCCGCCGGCGTTCAGCGTTTACACTGCCGGCCTTGAGGCAGTGTTGTACTGTTCATCATCTTCCTCCTCGGTTCAATTCTTTTTCTTTGATTTTCACATGTTAAAAACATACTCCAACTACTTCTAAGTGTTTATATGTCATATATAAGGGCATAAAACAACTTTCAACACGTTTAAAAACATATATATATATATATAGATCTCGATTCTTAAAACATAAAGCTAGGGTTTTGGATTATTACCTCGTTGGAGCTCGTTCGATGTAATCCGAAGCTCGTGTTTGTGTTGATTATGTTCCTAAGATAATTATAAGTCAGTTACAACTCTTATATTTGAACGAAAATCCTTTGGATCGTATCAACTTACCTTTGAGTTCGTATTCAAGGGTTTTTGGCTTTGTTTTTCCTTTGATCCGAACTTGTATATTTTGATCTGTTTGTTCTTTGTTTTCAGTTCGTTTTGGTTTATATTTGGGAGTCTATTTCGTGTTGTGGGGATTGGGAATGAATGAGTTTTGTTTGTTTTTCATTAAGGTCCTTTATTACATATATATATATATTAGTTTATTTATTTAGTTTAGTTTTGAGTTAATTAAACGAGTTATACGGGTATAGATTAGCTAATATTTGAAAGTTTTTGTACAAAAATATGTGTATAGGGTTATACAAAACATTTAGATCTTCAAATAATACAAATTTAGGTTATATATATATGTAGTTATTTATTCATAAAATTTTATCTCCCGCGATTTGGATTTCTCAAGCTAGTTAAGTCAATTTTTATTTCAGGCTCCGATAGCTTAAGAAAACTCGATTTAGAACAATAGCGTGATCCGATTATTTGTTTGGAGTTTAGATTTTGAGTTATTCGACAATTTGTATTTTCGTTGTGTATTTAAAATCTTAATGGTTCATTTTTGGATCGTCGTTTTCAGTTTAGGAGTATAAATAATCATTTATGCAGTATTGGACTTAATACAGAACCCATACTATATATATATCTTTAGTTTTGAAACTGAATATGAATTCTTATTAGTAGCTTTTAAATTTTAACTAGAAATCTTGAATTTAGAGTTTAAGTCTAAATATAAACTCATTACTACTCGTTATTCTAATCTCGGATCATTATCGGAATAAAAAACAATTATTTAATCTCTATATTCATATTTTCTATTTAAATCTATTTGTATATCAGGTTTTCGGGTTTTAATTTTAGATTATATCTTGAATTATTTATTCAAGACATAAGATCTCGTTTTTGGCATTAACTAGGGTTAAAGAATTTCTTTATTCGGTTACTAAATTCTTCATCTATCCAAAATCTAAATATAATCTATCTAGTTTATGAAATCTATTATAAGGTTTTGTACTAATGTAAAAAATTCCTGAGGTTTACAGTAGTAGATCTCTGGACTTAGCTGGTCCTTTAGGAATTGTTGCCACTTGATCTCCATCACGTTGATATGAAAGGGCATGAATAGTACTTTACTAATTGAGTGGTATA
Organism: Combretum micranthum; assembly: GCA_024138025.1. Taxonomy (NCBI): domain Eukaryota; kingdom Viridiplantae; phylum Streptophyta; class Magnoliopsida; order Myrtales; family Combretaceae; genus Combretum; species Combretum micranthum. The sequence goes on along the minus strand of JAMXBD010001830.1, from coordinate 158,022 downwards.
ATGTTTTTATTTTTTTTTAATTGCCTTTCAGTGAAGGTGAAATTAGCTGTTTAATGGAAGTATAATATTTACACTTTGCGAATGGAATAAGAGATCAATTTGCTCCATCTCAAGTAGTTGTGGGGGGTAAGTTTCACTAGCTGTACCTAAAATTTTTTACTATAACGGAATTGTATCTAAATAAAATTTTTCCCACAAAAATACCAAAATTTTTAAATCTCCCATCCATTGTATTTTTTGCCAAATTCCGGCTAATTTTTTAGTGATATGCTAATGTAGAAGAGAATCATTATTAAAATTTTTTTTCTTTTTTACTTTCCTCTCGCTCTCTTCACAAACCCCCCACTGCACACACACTCAATCCCTTCCCCCCCCGTCCCCAACAACCCAACCCCTTCTTGCATCATATTCTTTTTCTTTTTCTTTTTTCTTCACGCAACTTATTAAAAAAGAAAATCAAAATAGTTAAAAATCCCCAAACTAAAACAAAATCTTTTTTATGTATAGAAGTACGATACATGGGGTCTCTCTCACATAAACTTGAATTAGCATCACCTTTGGGGCAAACCCCTCACTATTCATTGTTCATCGTTTTATCTAATACACAAAATTTGTTGACTAGTACCAATAACCTTAAAAAAACATTTTAAAGTGTTAGAAGTACTAGTACATGACCAAATCCAGCTGTAAACAATCCCTTCACCACATGAAAATAGTCTGGCTTGTCCTTTTGTTCACTGAACATAATATAATTTTGGAGAGATATGAGATTTTTTTCATGGAGAAATTTTCATTAGATTAAATGCTTTACGTTGAAGGTAATAACCAAGCTTGGTCAAAGACTCAATAATGTGGGGGCTTAGGTGGTTTGAGGGAATTGAGTAGCTGATTTTGGTTTGAGAGGGTAGGTCGATTCATGAGTTGACTTGCTTCACGTGGAGAAGGTTGTCTACTAGACATGAAGATGATAGTGTTGGATATAGGTGATTTAGGTAAGTTCTTGTGGAAGATGATGAACCTAAATGAATCGATGGCTTAGTGTTTATGAGTTCGATGGCAAAGATTGATTACCAAGTTGACTTGGTATCTATTCAAGGTGTGACTAGATTTAGAGAGAGAGTGAAGTGGAAGATTAGATAAAGAAAAAATAAGGATAAATGAAGAAGGTGTTGTCCCTCTTTAATGAAAAAGGTGATATCTTCTTATCCTTTTTCACAATCTCTCCATGGATCTCGATTTCAGATTTGATTTTTATGTTTTGGATTTCGAATCAAAGTCTAATGTTTTGGATAATAACAATATATTTTTCTTCTAAATCTTTAATCTGATTTTCTATTAGATAACTATGAAAAAATTTTGTAGATTTCCACTAAAATCTTCATTAAAAAAATATTGAGAAATGGATTAGTTTTGAGTAGAAGAAGGTGATGCAAGCAATAAGAGAGAGAGAGAAGAGAGAGAGAGAGAGAGAATGAGAGAGAGAGAGAGAGAGAGCATGAAGAGAGAGAGAGAGAGAGGAAGATAAAAGAAAAAAAAAAGGAAAAAAATGTCAATTAGGTGATTCTATTCCATGTCAGCGTCCTGTAGGAAAATTGGTTGGATTCTGGCCAAAGGAACAATAGTTGCAAAATTTAAAAAGTTTAGGTATTTTTGTGGGCAAAAATTTTGTCTAGGTATAATTGTATTATATTGAAAAAGTTTAGATACCACTGAAAAAATTGACCCTAGTTGTTGGCAAGACCCAATGAACTAATCAAAAGTGGTCAGTAGGTTGTGGTTGTGGTCTTCAAAATAAAGAATTGTGCTCCGTTAATCTAACCTAACTGTTGAATCACTTATTTTAATGTGTGTGGATCATAGGTCTCTAAGGTGTTCAACTAGAATTTGTATATTTATTTTACCATAATCTAGTATTTATTTACATATATATTTTATTTATTTTTCAATAACATTGTCCTTTGCAATTTCATTTTGTTATATTTAACACCTCTTAACATAAGTTGATAATTGGTTATATTATATGGAATAATAGATCAATAATTGATTATTTTATATTCTCTAATCCAAAATGAATAAATGATAGTTTCATTTATTCGGAAAAAAACACATAAGCACTATTTCATTTATAATGAAATGTAATGCTAGATATAAAGGAGAGAAAACTTCTATAACCTTTCATAAATATAACACAAATTTATGTGTATTGTACAACACTAGAAATAGAAACCAATGTTTCATCAAAGTTACTCCATCTTCTTCTTTCTCTAGTCCTTACCCCTGCGTTCTACTTGATACCAATCACCTACTGTAACATCTTGGGATTTAAAGAAAAATGATATAACTAAAACTTGAAAAAAAAATGATAATATTTGTTGTTATGCAAATACAAAATAATGCTGTAAAAGTTAATGATACATGGAAAAGTATTACATAAGAGACGTTCTTAAGGAGAAGAGGCACAATTATTGATAAATTTTTCTAAGAAAGCGGATAATATAACTTGTGTGTATGTGTACTATTGTGACTACAAACAAAGTGACCAAGTGAGAATCGATTTATAAGCAAAGAGTTGAATTCACATTCATGAGCATGTGTGCATACACAAACATATTATTCTTGTTTGTGCATAACCTGTGACTATATTGCATATGAATGAAGCCTACAGATTTGCGATGATACATGTTAAACATTGGCTTTGTTCCATTTCTTTTTCCTAAGTTACTATCATATGGACTTCCACTACTCTTAATTGAATTCTTAGGACCACGTGTTTGGCTCATAACTTGTTTGGGCTTCTTAGACCCATTTTGAATTGTAGACATTGTAGGTATAAAAGCAAGTCATGACCTACCTTACCAGGTCAAGTCTAAATTGTTGAAAGATCTTTTATACATTTTTTGCATGAGCTAAATTTAGCTATTTTCCTACAATTTTAAAGGGTATTTTTCTCTATTTTGATACTCTTGTTTTTTTTTGTTTGCCAAACTATTTTGATACTCATTTAGTGTAAGTTTTTATTTGGGGGCTTCTAAGGAGATTGAAGACTTTTATCCACGTTTTACATAATTGGATACATCTTTTGAAGAAATCTAGAGTTTTGAAGTAATATGTGCCATAAGGACACGTCTTACAATAAAGAGATTTTAAGTTTGAATAGATTAAAGTTAGAGAAGAGTATGGCCTGAAATATACTCGTGTGCTTTGTCTCTATGATGCGCACATCTGGAGAGAAAAAAACCTTTAGAAAATAGGTCATGTGCTCCATCCATGTCTCTATAGTTCTATGTAAATTTCATTTTCTTATATAAAGCTTTATAGGATACTACTTGTGCATCATCCATTCATTAAAGTATTGGAGAGTGGTTTTGATAATGTGTCTGAGGGTTTTTAAAGAAAGAATAGATTCAAGAGTCAAATTTGCAGGAACTTGAGATGATGGGTTTCTACTTTATTTTTTCTCTACAATTTAATGCGAGAGTCGTTTTTTTGTATCTAGACTTACATAGCCTTGTAATTGCTATGTAAAATAACTTTAATTTACTTCAAAGGAGTTTTTATACTTTTGTGATGTGATTCTATGTGCTTTGTTTGTTAAATTAACATTTCTAGAGTATCAATTTAATGATTATATCATATATATAGATGGAGAGATAATATGTATAATTAGAACTACATAATTGAATAGAGTTACACGCAATCCTTAAGATATAACAACATAAGTTTATGAGATTAAAATAAATCCTAACAACAGAATTCATAGAGTAGAATATATTAAAGTAATCCGATCTTAAGGGTTTAAATAGTAAAAAATTCTAATTAATCAGCTTAAGGTTAGAAACTTTTTATCTCGAGATAGTCATATATATATTTGAAATGCAAATGGTCCAATAATATAGAGATGGAATTGACAACTTTATAGGAGCTGCTAAGTAAGTTATAGGGAAAGTAATGTCTAAATACACTAATCTTGCAAAATTTGTTATTAATTACTATAGCTTCTTCAATTTTAGTGGCTTAATTATTAATTAATGAGATAATTGTGATTAATTATACAATAAGTTTTATTGGTTGAATAATAGGATTAAAGTTGGGTATTGTTACATGTTATGTTACAGGACAACACTTGATTAATCACTACACTATTATATGGGATAGGTACACTTGCCTTAACATATAAATCAATTATGGACTATGCGGGGTGGATCATAGCCTGGCATGAGTTTAATCTACTCCCTGTCCATGTATAATAGTTTGAATGATAGCACATAATGAATAATTAAATTGGTATTTATTGTATTGTTTTACCATTTTCTCGTCCAACTTGTTACAAGCTTCAGTACAATACAACATATTTCTCTTAATCTAAGTATTAGTGATATGGATGGGGATTTGTGTCAAAATTACACTGGGGAATTAACAAGATTTAATATATGTCTTTGAGTTTTTGATTTATATAAAATAGGAAAGTAAAAGATAAGAATGATCAATCCTTAGATATGATGTACTAAGAAAATAATCAAACTAGTTGTTTCACTCAATCGATATGATGTACGATCAAAAGAACTAATAAAGAATAATCTTGAAGAAAAACTCAATATTAATCAATAGGTTTTGGAAACAATTCTAAGAAAGCCAACAAGGCAATTGATCTCAATCAATGACAAAAAAAAGGCTCAAAACTCCTAATAACATAACCCTAAGGACTCTTATATACTCCTACAAGTTAGGGATGCAACCGGGGCGGGTCGTTATAGGGTACCCGCCCGCCCGCCCCGCTAAAAACCCTATAGGGTTTAGGGTCAGGTTTTGGGTTGTACTCATAACCCGTTGGGAAAACCCGACCCGATTTAATTAAAAAAATTAAAAATTTTAGTTTAAGGAATTTACTTATTCATTAGTTGAATAATGCTTTTTATATAATCATTTTGTTATTCATGTATTGAGTCACATGATAAGATATAAATTATATTTACAATTAATAATCACTGACCAATTGTCTAGAGAAAATTGATTTCCATGTGCAACCTTCCCCACTTTTTCAAAATTCATTTCTTTTCCATGCAACACAACAAAGTATAAAAATTAATTTACTCAGAAAAAATGGATATTATATATATATAATGACAAATAAATCAAGAATATATAGATCGTCGTATAGTGTCATCATTTTTATTATTATTATTATTATTATTATTATTATTATTTTGAGTTAGATGTATTATATATATATATATATAGATAGATATATGTAAGTCTTCTAATAATTTTAGGCAATGACATGTCTTAAGTTACTGACTTTACCTTATATATTCAGTTTTCATGTTTAATAATTTTTACCTGTCTTTAACGTTTTCTAATTTTTTAAAATAAAAATTAGGATCTTTGTCAACTCCATTGAAATTTTTGCCCTCCTCAACATGCCTCACTACAATAATAATTTAATGAAATAATAAAATGATCCATTTAATTATGTAATAAATTAAACGGGTCGGGTTTGGTTCGGGTCGGGTCGGGTTCTTGGACACTCAATTTATAATCGGGTTGGGTTTGGAACAGAATAACCCGACCCGAACACGACCCGTTTACATCCCTACTACAAAGTCGGGCAAGAGCAAATAAGGAAAAATAAAAGACAAAAAAAAAAAGGAAACTAGTATTTTAAAAGCATGTAAAATAGGGCAGGTGATCCCCCTGTTGATTACAGTTGTGACATGACCAGTGATCCTCTCTGGATCGAACTTTTCTTCTTCGTGTTCAAGCATCGTTGGCATTACATCAATCATGACAAGCAATGTAACAGGTTTGACAAGGCTGGTGATCTTCTTTGTACCTAAATTCATATGTAGACATTGTGATTACCATATGTGATATAGAGGTGACAGATGTGATATAGAGGTGACAGAGGTGGTGATCACTGTCACCACCTATGATACGGGCATGACAAGGGTGTTGATCTCCTCTGCAACTTGATTTTCATGATCTGCTTCAATCATTGTCTTTCTCATGAGCGTGATATGCGACTTTGATGATTTTCCCTTGAAATTGAGTTTTTTCTCCACACTTGAATGTACCGTATCATGCCCATCACCAATGTACATCATATATCTGCTAAAATATTTCAACTCATCCTCATTCGGCTCATTAATAACGATCCATTGAGCTAAGTTCTTCAATCCTTTGGCCTAGATCGAGTTATCAGTCCAAGTGAGCCATGATTCCTATCATTTCCTCTGAGCTCTTGAAGATTTGTTCTCAAATCTTGATCAATCTCACCTTAATCCTTATCATTACCCCTGGGCTCAAGAAGATTTATCCTCAAATCTTTCATATTGCACATGCCTAGATCAAAGACAAACCTACAAAACTCAAACACAGTTAAATAAAAATTTCCTATGATGATCAGTCATGAACTTTCTTTAAGGCTAGATTTGCAAACCCTCTCAACTAACAATTCCTATAGCATTACAACATCAACTCCATTGTAACCTCAACCATATTATACCATAATTGATGCTCATAATCAAAGGCCTTCCAAACAAGTCAAACCACTCATTATGAAGTTGATCAATCGAAGTCTTATGAATACTATGACAAGTATCCAATAAACATAACTCCTGTTGTATCAATGACATTCGCTTCAAACACTTGCCATCTTGGAAGTAACCAACATCAAACACCTTATCTTCATCCATAAACCTTCTATTAGACAATTCAACAATCATAGAACCCAATAACATTGGTTTGGAATCATTGAAACAATAAGAAACACAACTATCCAGTGAACCAATAACATTTCTTTCTCCAATAGCCAATTTACAAATAGGCCCTGCATAAAATATTATTTGCATTGCTATGCTACCACACCAAAATCAAATACATTGCTAATATGTGTAACCACTTGTAAGACTTCACTGGACATTAACAATCAACTCATATGATTTCATAGGGACAATAAAATTACACTAATCTTTCGTAATCCCATCAATGCATCAAAATATAATGGATGAATCGTAGGAAGATTAACATAGAAATACATGTAACGTTCATTAATTCCTGGTGTAACTAAAAGTAGCTCCAAATCAGGTTTTAAAATAATGAAATCCTCGTCACTACCAGCCTCTTTACCTTCTCCATCAACATCATAGTCTACACCACCGAAAATATTCATCCGCATCTCTTGATCATCCTTTGAATTTCTTCATGAATATTATCACTATCTTCCTTAACCAAACAACCATCTTTAGCACAATCTTCCAACTAGTTAGTTACCTCTAAGGCCTCTAGTGGTTTTGTCTTCTCCATTAAAGCAGACATTAAAATTGATAATTCTTCAAATATGTTGATTTAGATGGCATCCTTTAATGACAGAAAATTTTGACAATTGATACTCCTTGCGATGTTAGAATTCAAGCCATCACAAATATATTGATAGTGTCTATGAAAGGCTCAAGTACTTCACTATGCCCGACAAGAGTTTTAAACACTATGGCATACTCTCTAACCCGTATAGATACTTGTTTTAACACCAATAAAGATTCATACCGCTCATCTTGATAATTGAGTAGAACAAATCTTTTTCTCATAAGCTTTTTTACAAGATCTCATGTAATAACATCACTATAGCCATTTAATAATTGCTCCAATATAATATTTTGCCACTGCAACCTTGCAAGTTTAATTAATTTTTTTGATAATAATATCCTTTAATTGACTACTAAAGCAAGGAAGATCTCCATTGATTTGGTCTACTTGGAATTTACAATCTAAATAATCTCCTAGAGACCCATGGCCATCAAACTTAAGCAATTTCATCCTAATTACACTTAATATCTTAGTTGAAGAATCAATTTTATAATGGTATCTGCTATACATGGCTGGTATTCAAACTTAACCACATTTACCAAATAATAGTAATTGTAGCCTTTAATCACATTGCTCAAACCTTAAGTGACGATCACCACATGTGACAATCATAATAATAGGCAATAAAAACAAGTCACAACTAAAGATCCATCTCTTCTTTCCTAAGCAATTCAAAATAGAAAACAACTTGTCTCTCAAGAAACAAACCCTAACTTACCTTTTTCTCTGAGTAATATTTATCAACCACACCTAGGGTAAATTTACGAGATATGAGAATTAGATTTTACCGATTTATCGCTTGGAGAACCAAAGGTCTGATACCAATATGATAGGGATGGGGATCCATGTCAGAATTACACAGCGGAATTAATAAGATTTAATGTATGTTTTTAGGTTTTTGATTTATATAAAACAGAAAAGTAAAAGATATGAACAATCTATCCTTAGATATGATGCACTGAGACAAGAATCGAATTAGTTGTTTCACTCAATCGATATGACGCATGATAAAAAAAAACAAAGAATAATCTTGAGGAAAAACTCAATAGTACTCAACATGTTTTGGAAACAATTCTAAGAAAGTCAACAAGGCAATTGATCTCAATCAATGACAAAAGAAATGTTTAGAACTTCCAATTACATAACCCTAAAGACCTTTATATATTCCCATAAGTCGAACAAAGGCAAATATGGAACAAATAAAAGATAAACAAATAACATAGGAAACTAGCATTTTAAAAATGCATAAAATAGGATAGGTGATCTCTCTATTGATCACGGTCGTAACATGAGCCATGATCCTCTCTGGATCAAACTCTTCTTCTTCATCTTCAAGCATCATGGGTGTTGTATGGGTCATCACGTACTAATAGACATGATGAGGCCGGTGATCCTCTTTGTACCTAAATTCATACGTACACTTCGTGATCGCCATATGTGATATAGGGGTGACGGAGGCGGTGATCACTATCACCACTTGTGATATGGGTATAACGATGGTAGGGATCATATATATGCTAAAATATTCCAACTCATCATGCCCATTACTAATGTGCATGACATGCAACTTTAATGATTTTGCCTTGAATTTGAGTATTTTCTCCACACTTGAGCATACCATATCATGCCCATTACTAATGTGCATCATATATATGCTAAAATATTCCAACTCATCCTCATTTAACTCATCAATAACGATCCATGGAGCCAAGTTCGTCAATCCTCTCACTTTAGATCAAGTTTTTAGTTTAAGCGAACCATGATTCCTATCAATTAGGGCTGTATACAAGTTAAAACAAGGTTTTAATGATTTAGATTCAGTTTGTTGGAAAAATTATCAAGCTCAAGTTGAAATGAACTTTAACTAAGTTAGAAAATTACATCCTGAGCCCGTTGAAGAATCCAAGGCTCGTGGTTAGCTTATAATTTTGTTTAAAATATTGAACCTAAATAAGCTTGAACTCAACATAAAAAAGGGTTTAATCTCCCATTTCTTATGTAATACACATAATAATTTCAAAGTTAACGTTATATGCATTAGTTTTAGTAACTTCTAGAATAATTATGTTATGGACTTCTAAATCTAATGCAAACACATTTCGTTAGTTCATGTAATTGATTAAGCTAAATAAATTATCCACAAAATACATAATAGGCTAATTTTATACTATAGCGAGCTAAATTTGGACTTTGGGTATTAAAGCTAAAAAATGACTTGGGTTTGACTTTTTTTGTTGAGTGATAGGGATTAGAGAGTCAAGTCTATGAAATTGGGACGATTAAGGGAGATTTGATATGGTGGGCTCGGAGTAAGAACCATGGGATTAAGCCAATCTTTCCGCTCTCAACCTTTTTTAAGGAGCTGATGCATTTAAAGAGGCCTTCCACGGGCTAGAAAGCCTATAGAGAAATCCATTATTAGGAGGACTCATATCGCTTGTTGATAGTCAGTATGATTCGCTAGACGTAATTAAGAGTCAAACTCTATAAATACCTAGAGCTCTTCCTTCATTTGATGGATCCAGAAATTGATAGAAATGTCATTGTGCTGCCAAAATACTTTCACAAAGATCAAATAGAGCTGAAAGCAAAGAACACAAAACCTCTTCTCTAGATAGTAGGGTTGATGCCACATAAAATACGAGATGCATACTGCTATCTCACTTTTAGTCATTCCTTGTATGTACTTCCATGTCACTCTTTTGAAGCTACGTATGACATGAGATGTATGCTACACATACGTGCCACTGTAACTGGATCAACCCTACTGCATATACAAAAAGAAATGACAATAGTTTATTTATCATGTGATTTATTTAAGTGAAGAAAACAATAATCTTGACATTCCAAGATTCAGAGTAATAGACTCTATTAGCACACACATATATAATGATAATATACTGTGAAGGGCATTTTATCTAAATGCTAAAACTACATGTAATTATCTCATCTTAGAATTGTTACTATGTCAACCACTGATTAACTAGTATTATATTGGTTCACAAAGGCATTGTATACCATAGACTCAGTTACATCTTCATTTTGGAAAACAACCTTATATCATAAGAACAAGGCATTTGATTACCCATCTTCTTGTACATTGTGATTTAATACTTTAAACTATCCATCTCACCATCCTAGATAATTATTATGTAATAATCCAATAGTTATGGTCCGTAACTACCATTTTTAATACTTGTATTCTAAGTGCATGCACAAGCAATAAAACATACATTCAAGATCCACATAGCTTTAAGTTCATTTATGTTTTTAGCCAACAAGCACACACAATAACTTAAAATAAGTATGTGCATGAAATATGCTCCAATACTTTGAAAACTACAAAAATTGAAACCAATTTATAGAATCAAATGCCAATATGGGCAACCGATACTTAATTGTAATAATGAAATACAAGTCTTGAATCGAACAATAGAATAAAGTTTATCTATCTTCTCAGATATGATCATGTAAACCCCGGTTTTCCCAGTGGTCAAGTAAATTTCGGGAACCGAAAAGCAAAACCCTAAACCGGATTAGTTCAAGCCTTGTGAGAGAAACTTAGAAACCTATATCCGGCTTTCCTCCGGTTTCATATTAAAAGAAATCTTATAAAATAATTTAATATGAAATATTGTTTTAAAGTATATTTCAAACCATAGAAAGTTTTAATTTCGAAAATTTCCTATTCCGGGCCTTCCCGAGCCCTATTACAAAAAGCGAGCTCTGGGACTAGAAACTCAGAAAAATATTCTGAAATACTCTTTAGAACCGAAATTTTATAAGGATTTCAAAAATATAAGTTTTATAATTTTTCGGGCTATAAAAATTACAGTTATAGCCTTTTTTCCGTATTTTCTTTACTACCGGTAAAGTAGATGTCTTGTCTACTATTTATCACTATTCACAAGTACAACCTACAATACACACTACCCATTAGTCTTACATCCTTACAACTACTCATTATATTTTTTTTCCAAGAAATTTTGTTTCTTACTAAATTATGACATTTAATACATTTTATTACATAAATTATAATTTCAAATAAAATTAAATGACTCCCTCTCTTTCTCACTTGATGGCTGGCGCACCTCCCTCATTTTCCCCCTCAAATTGTTTTATTTTCTTCTTTTATTTATACAAAACAAACCCTACTTCACTTAATATATATAATCCTTCAATTTTCTCTCTCTTTCATTTCATTTCATTTGTTCAAAAATTGCAAAACCTCTCTTCTTCTTCCCTCCTTTGCCGTGAGCTCCAAGCCTCCCCCCACACACACTTCAAGTTCATTTCTTCATCAAATCCTTCTTTAGGTGATGATTCTTGAGCCTTATTACTGCTTAATCTTGTAATGGCAAGATTATTAATGTGTGTTTTCACTTTATATCCCCATGAGCAAGTGCTAGGGATAAGAAAATGCTAATACATGAATATCGAGCCATCACAAGAGTAGATCTTGTGTTTGATGAGCTTTTGTTGAAATATTATCATGTTCATGGATATAAAAGTAGAGATCTTGCATGAAAAATATATGTTCATACTCTTAAACTCCTTTTCATGCACTATAAGTAGTAGATCTAGCACTTAGACACTCATATTATACTTCACATTCATGTTCATATAGATATTTTATGTTTTTATGCATTAATGCTCATAAAGATTTAGTCTTGTATATATAAATGTGATAGTTGGTAGATCTTTATGTGGATAAGACAAGGAACTTGAAAAGAAAAGGTTTTTGTTAGAAATGTTCAAAAGAAAATTCGTATGACTTTCAAACCCTATTTTAAAAACCCTTGTAACAACTTTGAAACTCATGTTTTATATGAAAAATGAAGGATATAAGTAATAGATATCATTAAGTAATGATTTTTATAAGTTGAAATGAGTTTGGATGAGAGTAATGTGTAAAACAAGGAGTAGAATCAAGATGAAAAATTTTAAGTTAGTAGTCAACTTGTAAAATTCGTAACTTTGGATGATGCCTATGTAAACACTTATTGCTCAAACTCAAAATGAATGTTTTATGTGTTAAATGAAGTCCTTAGGTACTGGATATAGTAAAGTCTTGAATTTTAATGCATTACATAAGTTTTCCTAAAGGAATCATTCAAAAAGTGGATTTTCTAAAATTCGGATTTTTGAGCAAAGCCTATTTGAAAACATATTTGCGAAGTGAAAAATGTAATTTTTTATGTAGAAATGAAGATCTTGGGTAGTATATGTGATGAAGACTCATTTTTAATTAAGATAGCTAGAAATTCCTAAGAATAAAATCCAAAACACTAGGGTGGTGTCAAAATTAAAAAAAAATGGACTTTCAAGAAGTAGTTATTGTTAGAGTCTTGCAAAATTAGGGAGTTTAAAGTTTCTTTTACCAAAAATCATCAAGAACATGCATACATTGAACTCATCACATGTCATTCATGATAGGAAATCATTCATACTTCATATATACTTGAATCATCAACTAGATACATTTCAAACAAGTGCAAAAGCTATTTTTCGGAAATAGGAATGGTTACTGATCAGATCTGATCCCTCTGTTTCATGACCTAAATGTTTTCAAAACTTAGAAATAATATTATAATTAGGTAGATCTTTCAAAGTAGACAGAAATCGATATAAAATTTGCGAAATTCCGAGTTAAAATGACCAAGTTATGGCCGTTTTAAGTTAGAACTTCCGCAAATAGCGAGAATCACGATTGTTATTAGTTTTGACACATAGTTTGGATTAGTTAAGTGATGAAGTACTCATTAGGGTATTCTTCTTTGGTAGGTGATCCCGAAACCGACGAATCCCTACCATCCGATTACTGCTATTAAAAGACCGGCGTACCATGGCCGAGTGAGTATCACTTCCATTTTCAATTATTGCTTGTGATTGTATTGATAACTGCACTAGTTATTTAGCAAAGATAAAATGAATATACTTGATGGGGTTGAATGGGAATTATAATGTCTGCTGTTGTTATGTGAAGTTGAACTTAAAGAATATCGAAGTCGGGTGATAAATCATTGCTTGTATAGATGAGCTAGGATTGATTGTTTGCGGATATTGCTTGATCACCTAAAAGAACTGGTATAATTGATTATTTGATATTGAAGATAAACTTGAACTCATTCATAACACGATGGGGATGGAGAATTATCATTTGTTGGTTTTTCGTGATCCATAAAACGAATATAAGTTGGTTAATCGTGATCCATAAAACGAATATGAGTTGGTTAATCGTGATCCATAAAACGAATATGAGTTAGTTAATCGTGATCCATAAACTGAATATATGAGTTGGTTGACCGTGAGCCTAAATGGCGTCGTACCGCAGGATTCGTTAATCTGCTAACCCGGGATGGAGAGCGCAAGTCAATCCACATATGATTTCCGGCTGGTCATATGTTTACTGAATTCACGTGTTTGGTGCATGTCATTTGTCTAATTAATCACTTGCTTGAATGATAGGTTTTAATTGCAATATGGAAGTTTTCACTCACTAAGCTAGTATAGCTTACGCCCCTATAGTTTTTATTTATTGTAGCACGAGTTTATTTGGCTTAAGCCAAGGCAGGCTATAGCTCAGGTACAGGAGCTAGGCGTTTCCTATAGAAGTTGTATTCAATTTTTGTTTAGACTTCTACAGGAAACTGAAAGACTCTGGATGACTGTAATGGACCTTTAATATTCTTTTGCGGGGAATGCCCCTTAGACTTTGTAATTTTTATATATATGCGTTTTGATTTATTATCTAATGCTATTGAATGCCACATTAAACTTCTTAACTCCATTGAATAGAGTATTCTATTGTCGTAAAGGGATGCCTTACATCTATACAAGACTCCGAAAGACTCAGATAGTACTTCGAGGGTCTTATACGGCATGTGGCGGACTGTTACGTTTATGATACCCCTATGGGGCGTGACAATGCACCAAAGGAAAAATCGAACTAGTTGTTTCACTCAATCGATATAATGCACGATCAATAGAAACAAGAATAATCTTGAGGAAAAAACTCAATATTACTCAATAGAGTTTTGGAAAAATTATAAGAATGCTAACAAAGGCAATTGATCACAATTAATGTCAAAAGATAGGGAGGCTTGATAGGTTATTGGTAAATAACCCTAAATGGCCTTTATATACTCCCATAAGTTAGGCAAGGGCAACAATGGAATATAAAAATCGAAATAAATAAAAAAGGAAAATAAAAAATAAGCTTTGGAAATATGAGGAATAGCATAATCCATCAGCCATCGACCACTATGACTACTATTAGATGTTAATTCAATAGTGGATACTCTAATCATCATAACTTCCCCCCTTTTAGTACCTTGTACGAACAATAAATGCTTTTAATACGAATATCTATCCAACTCACAATAAGAAACCCAATAACATTGGCTTAAAACCATGAAAACAAGAAGAAACAAAACTATTAAGTGATGTAACGATACCTCTTCCTCCAATAGTCAATTCATAAATAAGCAACACATATAGTACTGCTTGCACTACTATGCTACCACATCAAAATTGATACTTCGCCAATATATATAACCACCTGTAAGACTCCAATTGACTTTGATAATTAATTCATATGACTTTATAGGTAAAATAGTCAATATATTCAATGCTATTCCTTAACTCCAATCATCAATACAAAATCTAAAGAAGGATGAACAAAAATATGATAGGACTTGTGGTTATTAGTAGCTTTTGATGAAAATGGGATTGGCCTCAATTCAGTACATAGATATCAAAAAGTGACTCCTATTTAAGATCACATGGCACAACTCCTGCAACATCTATTTGCTATAAACCCCTCAATTTCTAGGGTAAAGTTGGAATAAATCCTAACCCTGGTCAAACTGAAATTTCAAAAGTCAACTATGAACAAGATAATAAAGCAGTTTTTACTCCGGCAATCCCTTGCTCGGAACCTGAGGAAAATAGAAATAAATTAATGATAGATTATGGTTCGAAATGATATGAAAAGCCTAAAAAGATCAGATTCGCCCAAAAATCATTCATTTTGAACTCGAATAGATCAGTTTTCGAAAAATGTTTCCCAATGTCTAGAATAGTAAAAATATTCCAATAATACCATTAGACTCGTAAAAATATAAGGATTTCAAAAATATCAGTTTTAAAATTTTCGGTATCTAGAAAATCAGATATAGCCTGTTTATGCGTATTTTTTTAATTACCGGTATTTTAATTATCTAGTCTACTATTCATAGTACTATTTCTACTATTCATTTATCTCTTTTTTTTTTTTTACAATCTACCTCTTATAATCTATACACCTATTTCTACATTTTTACATTTCCAATACATTTTTTTACTAAACTTCTCTTACACTTTATCACATTTCTTTGTCAAAATTATTTTTTTCATCTCTTCCCTCTCCTTTCCCTAGCCAGTGCCCCCTTCCCTCTTTTTCTCTCAATTTTTTCTTTTCAATTTATTTTAATATCAAAATTCCTTATATTATTCTCTATAAATACCATCTCTCCCTCCACTTCTTTTACACTTTTCATTTCACTTAACAAAACTGTACCAAATTTTCCTCTTAACTTCTCTCTTTAATAATTCTCTCTCAAACACTCTCTACCATTCACCACTCTTCAAGAAAACAAAATAACAATCACACTATTCGTTTGTCTCTTTTCAAATCCTCCATTAAACCTTAGTTAAAAATTCTCACCAATATTTCTTTATTATATCATGTAATTTAACATGATTATGGTGTGTGTTTCCTAAACATATAAGTATTATGGAAGGAATACTATGTTCATATTTTGTTCTTACTCATGAACAAACCTCATTTATAATTGTGTTGTTTTATTATCATTATATTATTATGTTGTTATTATTGTTCTAATATAACTCCTATATGTTAGTAAAAATATATATATATATAATATGTTTCTTAAAGCATATAAACTCACTAACATACATTTATTTATTTATGCATTGCAATTTATTTATTTACTTATTTCATGCTATTAAATTAAAACTAGTCTTTCCAGTCTTGAACTTCTCCTTATCAAGTCAAAACGATTTTCTTTTCTTTTCTTTTAGGACTTGTTCATAATCTAATTTCGAAGAGCCTTGACATAAATCTAAGACTCCCATGATTTTTTTTCTTATTTCATTTTCTTGATTTTTTTTTACGGGACTAGTCCATTCTTAGTCCGGGAAGCCTTGATTTAAGCTAAGACTTTCCAATACTTGACCTTTACTTATTTTCTTATTTAATTTATTATTATGCCTTTTGTTTTTCTATGTGAGTTATTTTATAACTATATGTTCATATTCATGCATGGTCACAACGTTGTTGTCTTAATAACATTTCATGGAAATAAGAGAAGTTGTTTTCTTTAAATAAAATTTAAGTAAAATTCCAATAAATATGATTTTGTCACTTAGGAAAAGAAATTCCCATTTAAAACTTAGGATGATAGGGTTATAAAAATATTCAAGACAACAAAATAAATTATTTTCTTGCACATAGAGTAGGATTAGACTTACAGGAGAAAGAAAAGTGATTTTTGAAGCACTCAGGAAACTTTTCATTAGAAACTTAGGATTATGTTTCAATAAAATCCTTTTTAAAAATTTAGACAAGTTCATCACAATTTTTTAGTGTTGTTATTATGATAGGTTTCTTCCAGATTTAACATAGTAGTTTTATTGCATACTCTCTTTTCAAGCTACTAAAATAAAATTTATTATTAAACCTTAATATTGATAATTCCTTACTATGCAAATTTTTCTTAAAAAATTATTTATAAGGTTTATACTAACACTTTAACAAATACTAAGAACAAGATAAGCTTTTCAAGTCAAGCTAAAAATCAATTCACTAATTAAGAGTTCATTTAAGAAATAAAGTTTATAGATAACTTAAAGAACCAAAGTTTTGAATGTAGATTTATTTTTAAAAGGTTAAGAAAATATAGTGATGATACGAAAATCATCCAGTTGTAGTAACTTAGGAATTTTAGTTTTCTTACAATGACTTAAAGAGATTTTTTTGTGAACTTCAATTTTCAAGCTTCTAAAACAAATTGTTTCATAAAAATCGTCAATGAGATAATACCACTAGAATCTTGCATATAATATGAGCCTACATATTTATTTAAAAAGGGTCTTTCAACCATATAAATATTTATGTGCTTGATATAGTATTTTTGGGTGAAGTAAAACTTGGAAAATTGAGTTTTTAAAGGCTGAGATTTTTGTGTGGAATCTGTACTTACTTGCTTTCAAACCCAAATGGCTTTTAATATTAAAAATAACCTTAGAAATAGATAGATCTTTTTGATTAGGTAGAAAATGACATATAATATGCGAAATTCCAAGTTAAAATGAGTAAGTTACGGCTATTTTAAGTTAGAATTTGCTTCCATCCGAATTTTAACGTAAATATAGAATTAGAATGTTTGAGTAGAACATCTACGGAATACTCATTCTGGGTATTTCTTTTGTTTATGTAACGAGGATTTGGAGGATCCGTATTCAGAAGACTATTTTGGGCAAGGATGGCCGAGTGAGTTATCTATACTTTTACGTACTTGTTTGTACTTGTAGCTAGAGGTACTCGAAGTAAGAAAAAGACGACAATGAATATGTATGATAATATTGGTTGAAAGTATACTAATCATACCGAGACATGAATTGTTGTTAATTATATTGTGTTTTATTATCATAATGGAATATCTGCAAATTTTATGATCGCCTTTAAATTACCTTAATCACATATTAAGAGTTATATAAATTTATTCATGCATATCATGTAGTGAGTCTCATTTCATTAGCTACAATTGCTCCACACTAAAATCCTCTATACTTCCTCATCAACATCACAATCTAGGGACCCATGGCCATCAAACTCAAGTAATTTAATCATAATTTCTCTTAATAATTTAGTTCTTATGTCAACCCACAACAATATCTGCTACTCATGGCTTCCATTCAAATTTAACCACACTATTACTCGATAATGGTAACCTTATCCCTTAATCACACCATAAAAATTCTAAGTGACAATCACCACACACAATAATCACACCTTAACTATATGCAATATCAAAAGTCACAATTCAAGA
This sequence comes from Combretum micranthum, assembly GCA_024138025.1. Classification (NCBI taxonomy): domain Eukaryota; kingdom Viridiplantae; phylum Streptophyta; class Magnoliopsida; order Myrtales; family Combretaceae; genus Combretum; species Combretum micranthum. The sequence continues at coordinate 139,546 of JAMXBD010001830.1, read as the reverse complement.
TTCTTTTCTTCTTCCCTAAGCAATTCAATATAGATAGTAACTTATCTCTTAAGAAGCAAACCCTAGCTTAGCTTCTTCCCCAAATAATCTCTATCAAAACTACACTCACAGTAAACTAAATAAGATGTGAGAATTGGATCATACAAATTTGTTGTAACACCCTAAAATAAGGATATTACAACCCACCACGCGTCCTTCTCTTTTAAGAATGTTCAAGGCCAAAAATCTAAACTATAAATACACAATATAAAACTTCATAAACTCTCATAAAGGATACCTGTTTAAGTTATCTCATAAAACAAATCCTTTGAAGAAAACACCTTGTTGGCATAAACCAAAGCGAACATAACTTATAATCCAAAAACTCAAATAAAAATTATAACAATATCAAAGTTTATAAAAAGTAAATTTTTAAAACTCACATCATCTTCCAAGTCTATTTTTAAGATCTATAACATCTTAAATGATCAGGATAGTCCACTTCACTAGTGTCCACTCCCTCATCCTCATAAATGTCATATCCTGATATGCCATATATAACTGAATGCTCACCTACTCCTGAAAATGATAAAAGAATAATCGAAAACACCCGGTACGCCAAACCATAAAGAAAATGCAAATGCCACACAACATAATATATATATTTTCATGTAACTAATCCTAATGCAATGAACACAATTTATTATCTTTAATTAATCAGCAAACAACACAGTTTAAAACTATAGTACTCTAGTTCCAAACCTGGAGTTTCTCATGACCCTTGAAAAACAATCAATTTAGAAAATAGGTAATTATAAATATTGGTGTTGGAGAATCATCCACATACCGTGGCCTCTACCAAAACCTAATTTATCGGAATCATTTCTATACACAAGTCCACTCGGGACAACCTCACACATAGATGATCAGGGTGTTGCATTAGTATCACACTCTGCATGGTCTATACTAACCAAAACCAAACACAAGAAACAAAACAATTTTATATCTTATATAGAATTAGATTAATTTGATATTCTAATCCTACACACACAACAAACAGATCTAAACCTATAAGCACATACGACAAACAAGGTAAGGTCGTACCTGTATCAAATTCCCGGAACGGTACTTTAAATCACCCAAATCTGTTTTTATAACACAACTCCTAATTCAACAGAACTTGATAACATGAATTGATATAATTCAAAATACATCTCATCAGATAAACCTAAATCCATTCATATCTAAAACCCAAATTTCAAAATAATATTGAATCTATACCTTTTTCCTTAATCACAACACCAAAATCCTTCAATTCAATAAATCTCCTCAACCACTTCTCTAAACCCTAGAATTTCATTCAACACCGCATATACCAGAAATAAAAAACTACCATTTTTATAAAATCATAAAGATTAAAACTTTAAAATACTTAAATTTAATTCGAAATCCTGTTAACACCAAAACTAGATTTACAGATAATTAGAGTTTTCTCCAATCTCCCTTCAAACAATAGAAAATACTAAGAAACTATAAAATTGTTTATCTTAAAGGAAAAATGGTTATTCAATTACCTGATCTGATCCTCAATCTTCCTTGAACACCCACTCTTCAAATCTCCAAGAAAATTAGAACCATTTCTCCAATTCTCCTACAAGACAAAAGAAAATCCTAAGATAATTCATAGATTGAAAGATTCTAGAGGAAAGATATGATTTTGATTATCTGAATCCGATCTTCCAAGATCTCCTTTAACCAACAGAACCAAATCTCTAAACCCGATATGTATGTTTTTCAATTCTACCGTAAATTCAACAAACAAACCCTAAGAAATCTAATAATCCATAAGATCTTAAAACAAAAAATAGTGATTCAGTTACCTGATCTGGACTTCTGAATCATTTGGTGGCTATAAACTCTCAGAGGATAAGAATCTAGGTTTAGGGTTTTGTTTTGAAGAAGAAACCAAGAAAGAATATATAAGAATTTGTGACTTTTCATCTTCCGTCATGTGTTTGTCATGTGATCAAAATATCACTAAAATTAGACTTTGTTGACAAGTTTAACCTTATAATTTGTATCAATGGATACTTTTATCAATTTTTATGTATTATTTACTTGTATACTACATCTCTTCCCTCCTAAAAAGAACTTTCTTCCATGAAAGTTACCTGAATTATTGAAAAGCTCAGGATACTTTGTTCTCATCTCCTCCTCTAGTTCCCAAGTAGCTTCTCGTTTAGATTGATTCGTCCACTGCACTTTTACATACTTGATTACTCGCCTTCTTAAGATCTGTTCCTTGGTATCCACAATTCTTACTGGCTTTTCAATTGTAGATAGATTCAGCTGTATATCCAATGGTTCCAACGGTACTATCTCTTCAGGATCTTTGACATACTTTCTTAGCATGGACACATGGAACATGTTATGCACCCCTTCTAAATTAGGCGGTAAATCTAATCTATATGCCACATTGCCTATCCTTTCCAGAATCTCATACGGTCCCACATATCTAGGATTTAATTTACCTCTTAAGCCAAATCTAACAATACCCTTTGTTGGTGATACTTTTAATAAAACGTGCTCCCCTACTTGAAATTCCAATGGTCTTCTTCGCTTGTCAGCATAACTTTTCTGACTACTCTGAGCAGCTTGCAACCTTTGTCTGATCAACTTGACTTTATCATTAGCATCTTGTACTAATTCTGGTCCCAAAATTTACCTATCACCAACTTCATCCCAATGGATTGGTGATCTGTACTTTCTACCATATAAAGCTTCATATGGAGGCATTCCAATCGATGCTTGATAACTGTTATTGTATGCAAACTCCACTAATGGCAAGTGTTCGTCCCTACTGCCTTTATGATCCAGTACACATGCCCTCAACATGTTTTCTAGGATCTGAATAGTTCTCTTAGATTGTCCATTTGTCTGAGGATGATAGGCTGTGTTGAAAACCACTTTGTACCCAAAAGCTTGATGTAAGCTCTTCCAAAATCTTCCAACAAACCTGATATCCCGATTCGATACTATGGAGACTGGTATTCCACGAAGTCTCATTATCTCCTTAATATACAACTTTGCTAAACGCTCCAACTTATATCCAGTTTTATTCGGTATAAAGTGAGCTACTTTAGTGAGCCGGTCAACCATTACCCATACTGAATCTAACTTTTCTCTAACCTTAGGTAGGGCAGTAACAAAATCCATTGTTATGTGCTCCCATTTCCATTGAGGAATTGGTAAAGGCTTCAACTCTCCTGCTGGTCTCATATGCTCAATATTGATTAACTGACATGTATGACACTTGGAAACATACTCTGCTATCTCTTTCTTAATGTTATTCTACCAATATAGTTTCTTCAAATCCTGATACATCTTATTTCCCCCAGGATGTATGGAATAACTAGAATAATGTGCTTCTTTCAACAATTTCTTCTTAAGTTCTTCTTGCTCTGGTACACATAATCTTCCCTTGTATCTCATAATACCTTCTTCATCAACATGAAACTCAGGTGCTCTGCCAATTTCCATTCATTTCTTTATTTAAAAAATGCTTGGATCTTCTACTTGTGCCATTTTGATCCTTTCAACCAAGGTAGGTTGAACATGTAGATTTGCCAAACTCGCACATACTTGTCTGGTGACTATTTCCAGCTCCAACTTTCTCATATCATCTATTAGATGTCGTTGAGATGTGATCATGGCTGCAAGATTTTCTACTGACTTCCTACTTAAGGTGTAACCTCGGTATTCTTAGTAGTCAAGTAAACTCCGAGAATCGAAAAGCAAAACCCTAAGTCGGTCTAGTTCAAGCTTAGTGAGAGAAGCTTAAAAACCCTAAATTCGGCTTTCCTTCGGTTTCATAACAAAAGAAGTTTTATAAAATAAATTAATGTGAATTATTGTTTTAAAGTATATTTCAAACCTTAGAAAGTTTTAATTTTGGAAAAACTTCTATTCCGGGCCTTCCCGAGCCCCATTACGGAAAAACGAGCCCCAGGACCAAAAACTTAGAAAAATATTTCGGAATATTCATTAGAACTGAAATTTTATAAAGATTTCAAAAATATAAACTTTATAATTTTCCGGGCTATAAAAAATTACAGTTATAGCCTTTTTCCCGTATTTTCTTTACTACCGGTAAAGTAGATGTCTTGTCTACTATTTATCACTATTCACAAGTACAACCTACACTACACACTACCCATACCCTATTCTTACATCCTTACAACTACTCATTATATTTTTTTTTCCAAGAAAATTTTGTTTCCTACTTAATTATTACATTTATTACATTTTGTTACTTAAATTACAAATTTTATCAAATTCAAATCTCTCCCTCTCTCTCTTCCCATTGTGGTCGGCACACCCCCTCCCCCAATTCCCTCTATTTGTTTTATTTTTACTCCTTTTTAATACATTTAAACCCTAATTCCTTTAATATATAAGCTCATTTTCTCTCTCTCTCTCTCTCTTCATTTTCACTCATTCAAAATTTTTACAAAAGCAAAAACCCTCTCTTCTCTCCCCATTCTTGCCGTGACACTCCACACACACACTCACACACTCACTTACAAGTTCATTTCATCTTCTTTTTTTCTTCAAATCTTCTTTTAGGTGATGATTTCTAGCCTTTCTATTACATAAATTGTAATGGCAAGACTATTCTTGTGTGTTTTCCACCTTAAATCCTAATGAGCAAATGCTAGGGATAAGAAAACACTAATACAAGAATATCAAGCCATCACAAGAAGTAGATCTTGTGTTTAATGAATTTTTGTTGAAGTAATATTATTTTCATGCATATAAAAGTAGAGATCTTGCATGAAAAATTTATGGTCATGACTTTAAACTCATTTTCATACACTATAAGTTGTAGATCTAGTGTTTAGACACTCATGTTTTTCTTGACATTTATGTTCATGTGAGTATTTTGTGTTTTCATGCATTAATTATCATAAAAGCTTAGTCTTGCATATATAAATGTGTTAGATGGTAGATCTTTATGAATATAAGACAAAGAACTTGAAAAGAAAAGGTTTTTGTTAGAAATGCTTAATGGAAAATTCGAATGAACTTCAAGACCTATTTTAAAAACGCTTGAAACCACTTTGAAACTCATATTTTTCATGAAAAATGAAAGGTATATGTAATAGGTATCTCTAAGTGATGATTTTTACAAGTTGGAATAAGTTTAGGCATGAGTAATGTGTAAAACAAGTAGTGAACTTAAGATGAAAAATTTTGAGTTAGTGTTCAAGTTGTCAAATTCGTAATTTGAAATGATGCATATGTAATCACCTAGTATTCAAGCTCAAATTGCATGTTTTATGTGTTAAATGAAGTCCTTAGGTAGTGGATATAGTAAAGCTTTAAATTTTGATGCATTAAACAAGTTTTCTCAAAGGAAACATGCAAGAAATGAATTTTTCCAAAATTTGGATTTTTGTGAAAAGCTTATTTAAAAATATACTTGCAAGGTGAACAATGTAAATTTTTATGTGGAAATGAAGGTCTTAGATAGTATAGATGATAAAGACTCATTTTTATTTAGATAAGAAGTAAATTCTAAGAATAAAATCCCAAAACACTAAGGAGATGCAAAATTGGAAAAAGTGAATTTTTAAGAAATAAGTATTGTTTGAGTCTTGTAAGAATTAGGAGTTCTTAAAGTTTCATTATCAAAAATCATCAAGATCATGCATATATTGAACTTATGACATGTCATTCATATTGGGAATTCATTCGTATTTTGTCTATACATGAATCATCAACTAGAAACATTTTTATTAAATGCAAAACATTTTTTCGGAAATGGAAAAGTTATAGAACAGATATGATCCCTCTGTTCCATGACCTAAATGTTTTCAAAACTTGGAATTAATAATAGAAATAGATAGATCTTTGGAAGTTGATAGAAAACGATATAAAATTTGCAAAATTCCGAGTTAAAATGACCAAGTTATGGCTGTTTTAAGTTAGAACTTCCGCAAATAGCGAGAATCACGATTTTGTTTAGTTTAGATGTATAGTTTGAAGTAGTTAAGTAATGAAATTCTCATTAGGTTATTCTTATTTGGTAGGTGATCCCGAGAACAACGATACCCTACCACCCGACTTCTATTACTAAGAGACCGGCGTACCATGGCCGAGTGAGTATTACTTCTGATTTCAATTATTGCTTGTGACTGTAATGATAGTTGCACTAGTTGTTAAGCAAAGATAAAAAGAATGATTATGCATGATGGGTTTAGTTGGGAATTATAATTTTCTGCTGTTGATATGTGAAGTTGAATTTAAAGAATATCGTAGCCGGGTGATAATTCATTGCTTGTATATAGAGGAGCTAGAATTGATTGTCTGCTAATATTGCTTGGCCACCTAAAAGAATTGGATTAATCGCTTATTAAACATTCAACATAAATTTGAACTCATTCATATCACGATGGGGATGGAGCATTAGCATTTGTTGGTTTTTTGTGATCCATAAAACGAATATGTTGGTTAATCGTGATCCATAAAACGAATTAATGTTCAGTTGCCGTGAGCTTAAACGGCATCGTACCGCAGGATTCGTTAATCTGCTAACCCGAGATGGAGGGCGCAAGTCCATCCACATATGATTTCCGACTGGTCATATGTTTGTTAAAATCACGTGTTTGATGCATTCCACTTGATTGATTAATCACTTGCTTGAATGTTATGTCTTAATCGCGATATGAAAGTTTTCACTCACTAAGCTAGTTAGCTTACGCTCCTATAGTTTTTACTTGTTGTAGCACGAGTTCATTTGGCTTAGGCCAAGGCAGGCTACAGCTCAGGTATCGGAGCTAAGAGTTTCCCTTAGAAGTTTATTTCAGTTTTGTTTAGACTTCCTCTAGAAACCAGAAGACTCTGGATGACTATAATGGACCTTAATATTCTTTTACAGGGGAATGCCCCTTATACTTTGTAACTTATGTATGTGTTTTAATTTATTATCTATGGCTATCGAATGCCACATTAAACTTCTTAACTCCATTGAATAGAGTATTCTATTTTCGTGAAGGGACGCTTTACATTTATACAAGACTCCCGAAGGGCTTGGATAGTAATTCGAGAGTCTTATATAGTATATGGCGGACTGTTACGTTTAAAATACCCCTATAGGGTGTGACATAAGGCATCTACTACCACATTTGCCTTCTAAGGATGGTATTGGATGTCTATATCATAATTCTTTATAAGCTCCAACCATCTTCTTTATCTCATATTCAACTCTCTTTGAGTAAAAATGTATTTCAAGCTTTTATGATCTGTATACGCCTCGCGTCTCTCTCCATAGAGATAGTGTCTCCAAATCTTTAAAGCATGGACGTCAGCTGCTAATTCCAAATCATGCTTAGGATAGTTCTTCTCATAGGACTTTCTCTAATCTCCCTTCAAACAACATAAAATTCTAAGAAACTATAAAATTGTTTATCTTAAAGGAAAAATGGTTATTCAATTACTTGATATGATCCTCAATCTTCTTTAAACACCCACTCTTTATATCTCCAAGAAAATTAGAATCGTTTCTCCAATTCTCCTTTAAGACAAAAAAAATCCTAGGATAATTCATTGATTGAAAGATTCTAAAGGAAAGATATGATTTTTATTACCTGAATCTGATCTTCCAAGATCTTCTTTGACCAATAGAACAAAATCTCCAAATCCGATATGTATGCTTTTCAATTCTACTGTAAATTCAACAAACAAACCCTAAGAAATCTAATAATCCATAAGATATTAAAACAAAAATAGTGATTTAGTTACCTGATTTGGACTTTTGAATCATTTGGCAGCTATAAACTCTCAGCGGATAAGAATCTAGGTTTAGGGTTTTTTTTTTTGAAGAAGAAACCAATAAAGAATATATAAGGATTTGTGAATTTTCATCTTTCGTCGTGCGATCAAAATATTACTAAAATTAGACTTTGTTGATAATTTTAACCTTATAATTTATATCAATGGACACTTTTATCCAACTTTATGTATTATTTACTTGTATATTACATTTGTCATGTGTTGATTTGTATTAAAAATTGAAAATGAAAAGTTGTAAGCTAGCTTATGTGAAGCAAATGCAGCCATAGTCAAATTCACCCAGAGAGAACAATTTGAATCCAAAATTGACATTCAATTCATTGCGTGGTGAACCGTAGCTCTAATACCAAGATAATGCAAATAACATTAGTGCCAGAATTATACAACAAATCTCTCTTATGTATATGAAGTACAGAATTATAGGATTTGCATTTTATTTTATGATTTTTATGGGTTTTTAATAATCAAACATAATAAAAAAGGATATGAATGATCTGTCTTCTCATATATGACATACCAAGGGAAGAATCAAACTAGTTGTTTCACTTAATTGATAGGATGCATGATCAATAGAAACAATAACAATACTCTTGAGAAAAAAAACTCAATATTACTCAATAGGGTTTTGGAAACAATTTCAAGAAAGGCAACAAAGGTGATTAATCACAATCAATATTAAAAGATGTCAAAAGATAGGTAGACTTGATGGGCTACTACTAATATAATCCTAGTGTCCCTTATATACTCCTATAAGTTGGTTAAGGGCAATAATAAATCATTAAAATTAAAACAAATAAAATAGAAAACTAGAAAAAAAAAAAGCTTTGGAAATAGGACAAGGCACACCACTCCATACGACAGCATATCAGGGGGTTCCTTCCATTAGTCGAACAATTAGACCTTGAAACCGACCAAAATACAACCTCGTAGTGCTAGCACCAGCTTAAACACAATCATGCCAAAGGTGATGTCCTCCACTATCACTTCTTTGCTTCTTTTCTCCATAAGTAACATTTGCATGATCTCACATATGGGTGCGTTTTTAAGCATCTGCCTGGGTACAGGTGTGTTTTAGGCCATATAAGACCCTTTAGCTTCATTTTTTTTGCTTAGTTTCAACCACTATCTTGGGTATGAACTTGATCTTAAAAATTGATGATTTTTCCTTCAAATTTTATATTTTCTCCACAATTAGATACACTAGCTCATGTCCAATGGTAAAGTACTTTAGATATCCTTACAAATACTTCATCTCATTTTCATTCGACTCATCAATAATGACCATTGAGCTAAATTTATCAATCCTCTAACTCTAGATTGAGTTATTGGTCCTACTAAGCCATGACCCCTATCATTGTAACAGGTCTCAATAATCCTTGAAGGGAACTACAACATGGTCGTTTAAAAACCCTACCAACACCAATGTTGCATTTGGTTTAGTGGAATGAAATAAGATTGGAAAGGAATAGTTTTTCCTTTGATTTATAATTAGGGATACTTTTTGGGAAAAATATTTTTTATACGGATTTGAAATTCTTCTGGCAAAAGCGAACAAAGAGAGATTTATTACCTATACTGCATTACATATAATGGGCATTCTTTATGGTAAATTTTCTTACAATCCAAACGAGGGAATAGCTATTCTACAATAATAAACCCAGAATACCAATTCCGTTAATATATCTCAACCAAACACAAAACTTGGAATCTTATGAAATTTATAATTGCTTATTGAGAACTTTGTAATCATCTTCCTTTAATGCATTGCACCGTAGCTTGTGATAAAAACAAATCTCAACAAAGAAGAGGGAAGTAACACTTGAAAAGAATGATGATTCACTTGAAAAAGCTTTAGTGGGCACATTTCCCTAGATGTGTGATCCGTTCTAGATGTATATATAAAATAAAAGCGAATTCTTCCAGCAAGTATACTGTGATAGATCAAGTAATATAGAATGGTAGAGTATCGATCTCACAAAGATTACTTAACTACTAAACCGTGTTCGCTTCTACTATTATTTAGGCAGAGGAATTAAGAGAATTAACTGATTAACTACTAATAGACCTAAATTCATTAGACTTAACATAGAACTAGGTTGACTTTAGATCAAGTAATAGTGGGAGATTGCCAGATCTAAATTCATTAGATTTAACATAGAACTAGGTTGACTTTAGAGTTTTAGTTTGACTTTCGGTTTTTAAGGTTTATCGTAAAATCTAAGGGTTTACACATAACCTATTTATATTAGTGTATAGAGTATAGGTTCTAAGATAGGTATATGGTATGCATACCTCATACATGTACCCTACTTGACCTTATCCGGTCAAGTAGGGTATGCAAAGGTATAAACGAATAAACTTGGTTCATAAACTATTCAAGTTCAACTTGGTTTTCATTCAAATTAGATTTAAGAATAGTCAAGTAGGGTATGCAAAGGTATAGACGAATAAACTTGATTTATAAACTATTCAAATTCAACTTGGTTTTCATTCAAATTAGATTTAAGAATAGTCGAGTCAGGCTTGCGCTTGGACTACTCTAGTAGTTTATAAAAAGTCGAGTTTGAGTTTTATAATATTTAGCTTAATTTGTTTGCGAGCTTAATAAGCTCAAGTCAAGTATAAATGTCAATCGAGTTTAAGATGAGTTTGGATAATAATATTACTTCAATTAAATTTTGAAATATTTTTTAATAAGTCGAGTATAAATTAGCTTAATTATGTCGAATTCAAGTTTGTATAGTGCCACTTTGTTTCGGACTTGAGCTCAAAATTTTAAGTTTGATCAAGTTCAAACATAACTTGAATTTTGAAAATTCGAGTAAGACAAAATCTTGAGTTTAATACTGTACTATTTAAACTCAACTCACTTGTAATCCTATGAATAGGATGGATATTCTATACAATAAGATAAGGTTATCTGATTGCCGTTAATTTTATCTATTTCATCCCATTGCTAGGATAACATGTTGGAATGTGGTTATATGCTGATGCAGGAACCATAAACTTGATCGTCATTAATTATTCTAGATGGTTCGTAGTATAAATGAAATTCAAACTTTTTAGCTTATTAAAAAAAAAAAAAACATGGAGTTAAAGAATCAAACTATTGGTCACTATAGATCGAGAAATTTTATGATCTTATTATTAATTTTAATGGGATTGGTTTCGTCACCATTTAATGACTCACAATATATCTATTCATGATCAAACCACTAAAATCGTTACTATTTTAATTTTTATATTTATTTTAATAGTTAGATAGTTCTATCAACGAAACCATAAAAACGCTCACTTACATCAAATACACCCATATGACTAAATTTTCCACTTTTTTATATCAAGAGTTAACTTTATTACAACTGTAATATACAATTCTTTGTTGTGCGTTGGACAATATCATTGTGAATCGTAAAATAACTATTCAATGTGTGTCGCCTTCTGAATAGAGAATTTCATTACACAAATTAATATGTTAGGCATCATACTTAGGATCTTGGTTCTCGAATTATTCGCCACCAATCATACTATAGTCGTGCATCGATTTTCTAAAGTTCACGGCCTACCATTTTTTTTGTTTGTCATTACATATTTCTGCATGGTTCAATTTGAATTTGAACGATATATGGTCGCTGGGGTTTAAATTCAGAAAACAAGAAGAAAAGTTAACTTAAAGGTTGCTTTGATTTGGAGTCGGACACGAGAAGCGTCAGGTCAGAGGCATCATCTTAGTATAAATAGTTTGAAAATTGTTAGCCGGCGTTTTAACACCTGTTATTTTTTTTTTTTACGGTATTATTTAAGCCGGAGTATGATACCTGTTATTTTCTTCATTTTTTTTCCAGTATTATTTAAGCCGGAGTTTGGTATTGGTGTTTTTTTTAATTCTTTAATTACCTTCAAAGTAAAATTATCTTTTTTATTTACCTAACTGTTTAAAATAAAATTTTATAATATTAAAAAATATTTTTAATAACTTAAATTTATATTTTACAATTTTCCTCCCAACTTCTTCTCTCCTAACCACCATTTCCATGTTTCATATTTTCTCCTGCACATTTATTATAATACTCACAATTTACGATCATCATCACACTTCCATGTTTTTCAGCCACTCTTTCTTAATTTTGGTCCCCTATATGACGTTTCTAAACAAAAAGTGGCATTTTCTCTCTTTTTTTTTCACATTTAAAATTTGTTAGTTATATATGGCACCTTTAAGTAATCAAAGTCACACACACACGTGTGTGTGTTTCTTCCATATAAAGAATTCTTTTTTTTTTGAAAACAAAAATCACAAAACGTGTTGAAAATAAAATATAAATATTAATGAAAAAATCTATGATACTAATATCATGGTTCTATATTATATAGAGATAGAGTAAATTATATTGAAATGTATCAATGTGTAAGAGTAAGTTCAGTTAAGATATCAATATTTGAAATGGTTAAAAAGAGGAATCAAGTTTGAGGATAAATTTATTTAAGATATCAACTTTTCAATTAGTCAAAAGATGCTTTAATATTTTATAAAGTGAGTCAAATATTATATTAATAATTGACTATAATAAAAATTTTAGAAACTTAATTAAAAATTTATCAAAATATTGATAACTTAAATGAACTTTACAAAACATTGATACATCTTTTTAATCACTTATATTATTAAAATCAAAATTAAAAATATCCACTTATATTTATAGAATTAAATATTAAAAATTAAAATTATTTATTTTGTTTGATTAATTCTTTTTCTATATAATGTATAGCGAAGGCAATCACCACTAATATTTTTATAAAACCGGCAGGCGCAAGTTAGAAAGTTCATAAATCTTTTTAAGATCTATACAACCAGACACCTATTTTTGCAACTCATTTTTTTTTTTCCTGTCAAGAACCAAAAAACAATAAGAAACATAGAATAGAAAATCTCAAACTTTAAAACATCTCCCAATTCTTGTATAAGTTGTCATGTGTATCTATACATCTATCTATACCAGTCATAATGCCAACACTTCGTTTAATACTATACACATACTATGAACATTTACTTGCTTATTTGTAAACGTAGAATTATTCCACTCTCTTCAGATCATATAAACTGCTGATTTAAAATAACATTTTCTAAAATTTTTAAGAATACTTTTCCTTTTGCATTTTCTAGTAAAATAGCCAACATTTCTGCTCTAGGAAGAAACACTTCTTATGTTGCAAGCCCTTCTAGAACCTCTGTCAAACTTGTTTTGCAATAAGACATTCAAAAAATAAATGATGAATGCTTTCTATTGTGGTAGACTGCCACGTTTAGCGTACCCCTTGGGGCGTGATAGCTAGCTAGTCTTGGAAGAATCTTTTGAAGAAACACTTCTTATGTTGCAAGCCCTTCTAGAACCTCTGTCAAACTTGTTTTGCAATAAGACATTCAAAAAATAAATGATGAATGCTTTCTATTGTGGTAGACTGCCACGTTTAGGGTACCCCTTGGGGCGTGATAGCTAGCTAGTCTTGGAAGAATCTTTTGAAATTGAGAGGTAAGTTCAAAGAGGCTGTGAAGTATGAACTAAGGAACGGGGAGGGCTTTGATTTATGGTCCTTAGCTTAATGGTTGTGTAAATTTCTAGGTATTAATCCTATTGATGTTGATGTTGATAAAAGGAGGAAAATATATGATGTTTGCAAAAGGAATTGCTGGGATCTTCCTAATCCAGGTAGTGATATTATTGAACATGCTTGTATTCATTTAAAAGAATTTTATAAAGTAAATCATGACAAAGAAGATTAGATTGAATGGAAGGTCGGGAATTCTAGCATTGCAACGCCTTGGAAGTTTAGCAAAAAGAAGAAAGATGCCATCAACTGAAGCAATCTAGTTTGAGGAGGCAAATGACATTGCTTTTTATTTCTTAGTTAGTCATAAGGAAAGGTCTTACAATAAAAGATAATCTTTGCAAGTGAAAAAAACTTGATAATAATATTTGCATTGGGGTTAGATATACCAGCCAATTACAACCAACTAAAGAAAGTATAGTTCTTATCGGCTACTAAACGCAACCAATTATATGTAGATTTTACCGGCTATTACTCGCCACATGTAGATACTATCAGTTATGCCAATCATCACTATCATATACTTGTTACACCAAATGAAGGGTGTAAATTCATTCAATATATGGTTCCCGAAAAATAAAGAAAAGTTAACTCACTCGGCCATGTCGCAATGGTAGCTCCCTTAATCAAAATAATCTTCGAGGTAGTAAACGTCATCCACTTCATTTCCTAAACAAAGGAAATACCCAAAATGAGTATTCCATGGAATTTCTAGTCATCTTTTCTAACTCTAGTTTCTAGTTGCGATAAAATTCGGATTTGTGAAGTTCTAACTTAAAAAGGTCATATCTTGCTCCTTTTAACTTGGAATTTCGCATATTATATATTGTTTTTTACCTACTCGAAAAGATATATCCATTTCTAGGGTTATTTTTATCACAAAAATTTGTTTGGATCCTGAAACAACAAGGTACTAAATCAACACGAAAATCCTAGCTTTCAAAACACAATTTTTCAAACTTTTCTCCATCCAAAAATCCTTATACAAAAGTATAGGTATTTGTATAGGTGAAATTTTCTTTTGAATATGTATATATATATACACACTCATATTGTATGCATGAATTTAGTGGCATTGTCTCAACAATGATTTTTGTAAAGCAATGTGTCTTAAAAGTTGGAAGAAGTTAAGACGGAAATTCACTTTAGTTTGTTGGAAAATTTTCTTAAATTATTTTAAGTGAGTGTTTCCTTCTTTTTACCTCATTTCTTAACTTTTTGAGAATAAATTAATTTTCCAAAAATAAATTTAGTCTTTTTAAGATTCCTACAAAATTTATTTCTAGTAGTTGAAAAATGTAGTTTCTCTAAGTATTTCTTAGTAATGACTAAAATTCCTTGAAGTAGTTACTTGTCATGTTTATATATTCTTAATTTTTCCAAAGTTAGTTCCACTTTAGATAAAAATAATGATCTTTTAAATTATTTGCTAATTTTATTTTCTAAGCAATATTTGTCTCTAAAAGGTTAACTTTTGGTGATCTTGTAAAACATGTCTAGTCCTTAGTATTTTAGAGTGTTGGTGAAAACCTCACAAATAAGTTTAAGAAAAACCTTTGTCAACAAAGGAATTAGCAATATTGAGTTTTAAAAACACATTCTTATTTTATTAGTTTGAAAAGAGTATGTGTGATAAATCTACTTTGTTTATTCTTTGATGAATTCCAATGTACTATCATTACTAAAAACTTATCATTGACTTATCTAAATTTTGGAAAAGATTTTTTAGAATAAAACTTTAAGTTTTTATTGAAAAATCATTTCCCAAGTGACAAAAATTTTCTTTAAAGAGAATTCTTATTTTTCTTCATTTAAGAGAACTTCTTTTTATTTTTACTGGGACAATATCAACATGTTCATGCATGTTTATGAATATGTAGTCATGAGAAAGAGAATAATATCACATAATAAGATAAAGATATATATAAAAAGCAATATAAGCATTATAATATGATCAAATATTGGGAGTCTTAGCTTCATCAAGGCAACCTAAGACTAAGAATAGACTAGTCCTAAAAGAAAAGAAAAAGAAAAAGAAAAAAAAAAAAGAAAAAAGCATAATAATATCAATAAGAAGAGCATAATAATAATATGAACATAATAGTAAAAGCATAATAATAAAACATCATGCATGAATAAGAACAAAACATAAACAGAATGTTGGTTTCTTAACCTCTATGGGCCTTTAGAAAATACACTATGTTCATACTAAGTTTACATGAATATAAGAAATAATTTATTAACAATCTAAAAATATAATAGTGTAGGTATGAATAATAATAAAGTATAAACCTATTATGCTTTTTTAACCTCTATGGGTTTTTAGAAAACATACACTAAGCTCATACTAAATTACATAAACATGAAGAAAGTTTAGGGTAATTACCTAGTGGTTAGAAGAAGAAGAAAAAGTGGTAGAGAGAAATTTGTGGAGAGGATTTTATGGTGTGATTCTAGTAGAGTTTTGGTATGGTAAATGAGAAGTGTAAAAGAAATAGAGGAGATGGGGTATTTATAGAATTTTATGGAGGGAAATTAGATATAATAAAATAAATTAAAAAAGAAAAATAAAAGGAAAGGGAGAGGGCTGGCTGACGCTAGCATTGAGAGAGAAGGGAGAGAAATTCATTTAATATGTTATTTTATAATGAAAAGTGATTAAGATGTGAGATATGAGAGATGTGAAGTTGTATTGGAAAAGAAAAAAATAAGAAATAGGTGTATAGATAGTAAGAAAAAGTAGAGATAGATGATTAGTAATGAATAGTAAAATGGACAATGAATAGTAAACAAGACTAATAATCTACCGGTAGTAAAGAAAATACGTGTACAATGCGATATCTGATATTTTTAGCTATGAAAAAATTACAAAATTGATATTTTTGACATCTTTGTATTATAACGAATCTAACGGTATCATCAGAATATTTTTACTACTCCAAGCCCCGAGACATGTTTTTAAAAAACTGATCCCGTTCGAGCTCGAAACGAATGAAATTTTGACGAATTTGATCTTTTTAGGCTTTCCTATTTTATTACGAATCATAATCCATGATTTTCTCCATTTTATTTTTTTAGGGTTAAGAGCGTGAAATTGTCAGATTTGAACACTAGGGTTTGTTGTAGCTTTTGTTGACTTTTATGATTTCCAGTTGATCTCTAATTCTAGGGTTTAAGCATAAACTTAGCATGAAATTAAAGGATTTACATTAGCATTTAAAGTTTTAATTCCCTAGTAACTCAATTTCTTATACTTATTCTGATGAATCCACTTAGCCTATAGATATTTTTTTTTCCACCATTCCAAACATGTTTAAAAAGAATAGCATCATTTCATCTACCTTTATCTATAAAATTCAGTCCACCCTCTTTCAAAGGATATCATATCTCCGTCTAGGAAGCTTTAGCACTTTTCTTCCCAACATCATTGCCTCTCCATAAAAAATTTCTACAAATTTGTTCAATTTTGGAACAAGCATCTCTAACACCAATATACATTCATACTCAAAAGAACAACATTAATAAGTTGAAGTCCACCAACATAGGACAAGAATTTGCTGGTCTAAGACTGAATTCTAGCGATAATTTTGTCAAAAAAGGCTTATAATGCTCTACCTTCAAATTAGAAAAAATCAAAGGTACTCCCTAGTATTTGATAGGAAGTGTGCCTTCTTTAAAACCCAAGCCATTAAGAACTTGATCCTTCACTTGTTGATGAAGTACTTTAGATAAAACAAAATGGGCTTTTAAAGGATTCAATGGAAGATTAGGGCATTCATGAAAGTTTTTGAAGCAATTGATAAGAATCTGAATGGGATTTATATCTCCTTTGTAGAATAGAAACAAGTCATCTGCAACCATGAGATGACTAATCTTGAGTCAACTACAATGAGAACGAAAACCAAAATCTTCTCTTCATTGATAAGTAAGAATCTTGGACAAATATTCCATAGCAAGAACAAAACGAATGGAAGATAGAGGGTCACATTGTCCTAGACTTTTAGTGTAAGCCTTAGAAAATTTCAGTAAATAATTTCAAGATAAACTTCAAAAATAAACTCTAAAAATCACTCCAAATTAAAACCAAATTTCAACTAGTCTTAAATCACGAACGAATCCAGAAATTTCTTAATCTTGAGAAA
The DNA here is from genome assembly GCA_024138025.1 of Combretum micranthum. NCBI lineage: Eukaryota > Viridiplantae > Streptophyta > Magnoliopsida > Myrtales > Combretaceae > Combretum > Combretum micranthum. The sequence goes on along the minus strand of JAMXBD010001830.1, from coordinate 121,964 downwards.
ATGAAAATCCTTAAAAATAAAATAAGAACTCAATAGTCTTCAAATTCAAAACCACGATGTACAAAAATTTCCATATTTAACTCCAACTTATAAAATCAGGTAATATAAAGCCCAAAAACAAATTATTAAAAAGTAAATAATGATTAATCTTCGGAAATAAAATCAAATTCAAGAATTCCGAAAACGTTAAAAGATATTAAATACTTACAAAAATGAAATGTAAAATAAATTTCTCAAATTAAATATGTTGTATAAACATAAAATATCAGTTTCCAAATTGGCAAGGATCTAAACCGGAAAAATCACTCGGAAACCCTAACCGGAATACAATAACTTAAGTCCGGCAATCTAGCTCCCTTAACCCTAGAGGCCGAGGTGTAGTTTAAATATGTAGAATAGCTCGTAGTAATATAAGTTTGTTTAAAAATATCACATTAGTAAATTTTTGACCTATTTCAAACCCGTTCGGATACAAACTTCGAAAAGCATATTCCGGGGCTCGAGATATCAATAATATACCATTAGTACCGTTAGACTCATAATTTCATAAGATTTCCAAATACATCAGTTATATAATTTTTCGGGTTATAAAAGTTACAGTTCTAGTCTTTTTATCGTATTTTCATTACTACCGATAATTAATTAGTCTTTTGCACTATTCACTTTTATTTCATTACACAATTTTATTATTCTTATAAAGCCTTATATTTTTAGATAAATATTTTATATATTATAGAAAATTTTGTTTTTCTAAAATTTAGTTAGTTTCGGGTTTTTACGGGATCAGATTCTGTTTAAGACCCGATACTAAAAATAAAATAATTTAATTTAATAATTATAAAATATTTGAAAAATATTTTTATTTTCATAAATAAGTTTTAGAATTTTTCGGGTTATGAAAATATCATTTATAGCCCATATTCGCGTATTTTGATCATATCGGTAACATATTTATTGAAATACTAAAATAATTCAAATAATTATTTAATTTTATTCATGAAAATTCTGCCACTTATTTAAAAATATTTTTCCTAATTTTATTTTGTGTTTTTCTTAATAAAAAACACTTTTTCCAACCCATACTTCAAGTACACCTTACACATATCATTTCCTTTTCACTTCAATCTTTCTACACTTTGTCCCACACTTCATGGCAGATTTTCCTTCTTTATGGCTGCCATTGTCTTTTAATTTACTCCTATTTTGACTAAAAATAAATATATTTCAATCCTTCTTCAAAAAGTTACACTACACATTAATTACACAATTCATTTTCAAGTAAAATTCAAACAAATGCACTCTTTCTCTCTTCTCTCAATTCACGCTAGCACCCCCACATAACACCCCCGCGCCCACCCCCCCCCCCCCCCCCCCCCCCACATTTTTTTTTCCTTGTTTTATTTTTTTTCTCTTTCAATTAATTAAAACACATTTAATACACTCATTTTCTCTCTCTCATTCATTTACTCCTCTTTCCCTTTTTCATTCCTTAACTTTTTCTCTCTCTTTTTCTTCTCTTTTCTTCTTCATTTTGTTCTTGTTTCTTCAAGAACACAAGCTGCCCCCTTCTTCTTCTATAAGCTTCTAAACATATTTCTTCAAAAATCTTGAATAAAACTCTTGTCCAAAGCTTTCATAGGTGATATAGATAAAGTATAATGAGAGTTTCATGCATCAAATGACATTCCATTAGCTTAAAAGCTAAGGATGATGATGCAAAGTGGAACACTCCATTTCTCTATGATTTTTCTCTTGTATCATTCTTATTTTCTTGTTTAAAGTAGTTATATTTTGTAGATCTAACTTTTTATAGCTTTGATTTTTGTTTATACCATAGATCTTGATATTTGAGTTATTATTTTTGTTATTTTTTATGATTTATGCATATATTCCTCATTCACATGTGTTCATGCATTCAAAACTAGTGTAATAAACTAGATCTAGTGTTTTGAGTTCATAAAATGCATTACACTTTGTTTATGTTCATGGATAACTTGTAGTAGCTTGATGATAGTAGAAATATTTTAGAAAACTCAAGATCTATTTTCTTTTCAATAAGAATCATTTTTGAAAATTCGGATGAAAAAGGACCCATATTTAGAAAAGTTGTTTTTCAACTTCAAAATGTATATTTTTCATTTAAAATGAAGGGCTTAGGATATAAACAACATAAATAAATGATTTTGATGAGTAAAAGTTTAGATCTATGAGTTTATAGCTTACTACCATGGATTTCATTTATGTTTATGTATATATTAAGAGTAGATCTTGGTTTTGAGCTCAAGCAAAAATTGTGAAATTCATATTTTGGCAAGACCCCTATTTAAAAACCACTTTCCAAATGTCAAAATGAAGTTTTTACTTGAAATAATGAAGGCTTAATATATGTATATCGTCAAGACTTTTTTTACAAGAATCAAAGGTGATTTTCAAAATAAAAATCTCATTTTCGGATTTTGGCCAAGGCATATTTTAAAAACATGTTTTCCAACTCAAAAATGAATTTTTTATTCAAGATATGAAGGGCTCTTACGATAGGATATGTAAGGAATGGATTTTCATAAGTTTAGGGAGATTTTATCAAAAGGAATGTCCAAGAATAAATTTTGTAAATTCGGATCTCAACGAAGATCAATTTTTAAAACCCATTTATCAACTCCAAAACTCATGTTTTATGTGAAAAATGAAGGGTATAGGTAATAGGTATCATTAAGTAATGATTTTTATAAGTTGAAAGCAGTTTTGATGAGATTAATGTGTAAAACAAGAAGTAGAATCAAGATGGAAAATTTGGAGTTAGTAGTCAACTTGTAAAATTCATAACATTAGATGATGCCCATGAAAACACCTATTATCCAAGTTCAAAATAAAAGTTTTATGTATTAAATGAAGTCCTTAAGTAATAGGTATCATAAACTCTTAGATTTTAATGCATTACACAAATTTTTCCCAAAGGAATCATTCAAAAAGTGGATTTCTAAAAATTCAGATTTTTTTTGAGTAAATCCTATTTGAAAACATATTTGCAAAGTGTAAAATGCAAATTTTTATGTAAAAAGAAAGTCCTTAGTGGTTATGTATGGTTGAGCCCTAGTTTTCTAAATATCAAATGATTTTTACTTAAAGGAATTACTCAAAAACCAATTTTTACAAAATTTGGATTTTGGAATCAACCCTACTTGAAAACATGTTTACAAAGCGTAAAATGAAAATTTTTATGTAGAAATGAAGGTCATAAGTAATAGATATAATGAAGACTCAATTTTAACAAAAATAATTATATTTTCTTAAGAAATAAATCCAAAACAAATGGAAATGATAAAAGTTAGAAAACTAGATTTTTCATAAGTAGTTGTTATTATGGTCTTACAAAATAAAAAGTTATAAAATTTTCTTTTAGCGAAAATCATCAAGATCATGCATACATTAAGCTCATCTCATGTCATTCATGTTAGGAAATCATTCATATCGCATGTATAGCTAATCTATATAATAGAAACATTACAAACATTTACAAAACTATTTTTTGGAATGGAAGTTTGCTACTGTCCTAATATGATCTGACCTTTTCGAAGCTTCAAAGATTTCAAAACTTAAATATAATATTAGAAATAGATATATCTTTCGAAGTAGATAGAAATCGATATATAATTTGTGAAATTCCGAGTTAAAATGACCAAGTTATGGCCGTTTTAAGTTGGAATTTCCTTAGGACGAGAATTGCGAATTTGATAGTTTGTATGAGATAGCTTGGACTAGTTAAGTGATGAAATACTTATTAGGGTATTTCTTCCTTTTTAGGTGACCCCGATATCGACGATTCCTTACCACCGGATTACTTGTACTAAGAGATCGGTGGTCCAATGACCGAGTGAGTATTACTTCCGATTTCATTTATTGTAAGTGATTGTAATAATAGTCGCACTAGATATTTGGTAAAAAAAAAATGGATATGCATGATGGGGACGAATAGGGACTATGTATGCTTGTTGTTGATATAAGAAATGGAATGTAAGAATATCGAAGCCGAGTGATTAACTATTGCTTATATAGATGAATTAGAATTGATTGTCTGCAATTATTGATTGATCACTTAAAAGAAATGGTATTATTGATTATTCGGAATTGAAGGTGAAATTGATCTCATTCATATCACGATGGGGATGGAGCATTAGCATTTGTTGGTTTATCGTTGTCCTTAAACGATTTTATAGTTTATAGTTGTCTGTAAGCTGAAACGGTCTTGGTTCATGTCGCGGGATTCGTTAATCTGCTAACCCGGGATGGAGGATGCAAGTCCATCCACATGTGATTTCCGGTAGGTTATATGTTTGTTGAATTCACGTGTTTGATGTATATCACTTGTCTGACTAATCACTTAATTGTATGATGTGTTATAAATGCAATCCTGGAAGTTCTTACTCACTAAGCTAGTGTAGCTTATACCCTAATAGATGTTTGATCAAAAAGGTTATCTCAAGAATGCTAAGTGGGGGACCGTGATGGTTGGAGTCGAGAATGACTTCGGGATTCCCGCGAGGAATAAGAATGCTTGAAGTTATTAGTTAGGTTTTATAATTTTCCTTGTAATAGTTTTATGTAGTGAAATCTTTTGATGAACTGTAATGGAAGTGTAATGTTTTGTATTTGGAGTATAGTAAATTGAAATTCCTTTACATTGTTACTCAAGTTATATCAACATAAAATGTATTACTCTGATGAGTCTCCTCCATGTGTTAGATGCCTTGTACATAGTATGGAAGCCTTCGCGTGACTGAGGTGGTCATTCTTAGGCTTTAATATTGTGTACAGCGGACTGCCACGTTTAGGGTACCCTTTGGGGCGTGATACTTAGCTTCATTAAAATAACTTTCATGAGCACCGTTAATCATTATAGAAAAAGAACAAATTACTCCAATAATGATCCAATTAATAAACTTCCTAGGTAAATTCAAATAAAGCATCATTTCCTTCATGAAATCCCACTAAACAAAGTCATAGGCCTTCTTTAGATCAATTTTGATAGCACAATTTGGAGTTTTAGCCCTTCTATGATAATTGTGAACTAATTCATGAGCAAGTAACACATTGTCTACAATATTTCTACCTTTGATGAGAGCAGATTGTGCTTTATTTACAATCCTTCCCACACAACTCTCCAATTTGACAGCAATGATTTTGGTTATTGTTTTATAGATCACATTGCAACAAGTATAGGCCTATAATCCTCTAAACCTTCAGGACAAGGAACTTTGCGGACGATAGTAATAATAGTAGAGTTAACTTCTTTCAGAAGATTCCTACTACTGAAAAATTCACAAATGGCTTTAACAACATCAGTTTTGAGTAAGCTCTAAGCTTTCTTGAAAAATAAACTATTATACCCATCGGGGCCAGGAACCTTCTCATCATAAATACTAAAGAGAGTACTTCTAATCTCTCATGCACTAATAATTATGCAAAGATTAGCAGCTTCTAAATTATTAATAACTAGGCCATTATTAATGACATTTATATCAACATGCTTTCTCTAAAAAGAGTTTGTGCCAAGAAAATTCTGATAGAAAGAAATAATGGTTGATTCGATACCATCCTCATCCTCAACAATCCTGTCAGATCTAATTTGATGCTTTAAATTCTATTTCTAACAGTTCTTTACTTAACTAATTGATGAAAAAATTTGGTATTAGAGTCATCAAGTTGAATCCATTTAGCTCTTGCTTTCTACTCATAAAAACTCTCTTTAGTTCGAGACGTTTTCTTAGATTTACAAATGAAGTTCTTTATTCTTCTAATAGAACAAGATTTGGAAAATCCTTTTGAAGATTTTCTTGAGCTTCACTTAATAAACTCCTATCTTTCTCCACTTTCATAGAAATATCACTAAAATGCTCTCTATTCAACTTCCTTGATTCGGATTTTAAGAGATTCAATTTAGAAATGGTCTAAAACATGGAAGACCCTACAATAGATTTACTCCAAACGTTCTCTACAATTTTCATAAACTTACCATGGCTAGCCCACATGTTAAAAAATCTAAAAGGCTTTACAGTTCTACTAAAAGGAAAATTCAAATGCATAATAACAAAGGCACTATTAGATATACCAATAGATAAAACTCTGGCTTGAGCAACAAGAAACAACTACATCTGGGCTTTATTAATAAAGACTCTATCCAGCTTTTTCTAAGTTCTTTGATCTCCTTATTTGTCCAAGTGAAGAAAAAACCAGTAGACTTCATCTCATAAAGATTAACAATGTATATGCAATTCTAAAAATCCTTGATAGATTCCTGATAAACCATAATTCCACCACGTTTTTCCAATATCATATAGAATAACATTAAAATCTCCTTAAATAATTCAATGTATAGAGATATTCCTTGCTATCCTAGTAATATTATGCTATAATCTCTTCCTATCACCCACATCATTGCCTCCATAAATAGGGGTCTAAAAGAAACTCATACCTGTATATTCAACAATCAAATGCATGCATTGATCATCAACTTCACAAACCCTCAACTTAACAAAATCAAAATTATATAATACCTATATCCTTCATAAATGAGTCTCATTATGACACAACTTCCATTTATTCAAATTCAAATTCCTCTAAATTTTCTCCTTATTATGTCCTCAACTCTAGTTTCAATAACAACAAATAAGGCTAAGTTTTGATTATGAGTAAATTTATCACCTCTTGCTATTTTAGAGGGTCATTTAAACCCCTGAAATTCTAATGCCCCATCATTCTCTCCTAGCAAGGAGAGTATTAATTTTTTTTTTTTTTGTTAACTCTCTTATCACAAATAACACCTTTAGGATTCATCTTAGAAGAAGAAGAAGAAGAAGAAGAAGAAACATTATTATCTAGAATTGTTTTAGGAAACTCAATGCCTTTTCCTTTGTTTAGATTATCAGCATTCACCTCCGTATCAACATTATTTAAAGGTTTTTCCACCACAGATTTCTCCACATGATTATTTTGTGCAGGACAATTTGAATTGGCATCATGCATCTCTTTATTATTATTACTTGAGGAAGCCTGTTGAGCATTATTATCGTGCTTTTGAACCCACACCTGCTTTACTTTGCACTGATGGAATCCAAAACAAAACTGATTGCATTTAGAACAAATAGAAGGTCTCCATTCATAAACAAAAGCTTGAACTAAATGTTCTCCAACTTCATTCTTCAGTAAAACCTCATAAGAAAATTCGTCTTTTGTATTCATTTCAACTAAAATTCTTGCATAACTCGATCGCGATCTATCACTAGTACATGGATCCGTGAGCAAAAGATGTCCACATCTACTAGCAATTCTACCCAATAAACTCAAATTCTAAAAAGTAAGAGGAAGTTTAGGAAATTTAACCTATACAGGAAGCTTTTTCATCTCACTAACCTCAAATTTCTTTGTAGGATCCCACTGTCTTAAAATGGAAGGTCTTTTATCAAAAGGACGAAGGACCTTCAACCATAACACTCTTCTTTCCTTCTTCACCATCAAAGATGAACAAGAATAAACTCTTATTTACCATTTTAACCTCATTAAGTCCAATCTTTTGCCATTTGTTCATAGCAAAATTATGAATCTTGTAAAATCATGGTTAAATTCCAATGATAATACCAATCAAAATGTGTTTCCATCGATTTATATCTTCCTCAAGCTCATTTGAATGGAACTTAATAATTTAGTTGCCATTACTAACCATAGGAGGAATAAATTCCAGAACAGAACCATTACCCTTCAACCTATTATTCTTGAATAGTGATCTCCATTCCTTTTGTTTCTATTTAATCCCATCCTCATTGACATTCTTATCAATATTCGCATCTTCATGAACTAAATTTTCAATGAGATCCACAACTACATCTGTATCTTCTTGATTCCCTTTCTCATCTTTAGCATCAATAAATTCATGTTCTTCAAAATCATTATCCTTGTTGCGAATTTCATCAACAATTTTGGATTGAAGATTAGATTACAGTTCCCAAATCGCATAAGGATTTCTCCCTCTCTTCTTCCCCATTGGAAACAGTATATTTGACCTGGGCTAGAGCATGAAAGAGAAAAAAACCTTTAAATTAAACCAAGTAGTACATATGGATTCAATATCTATTGTCCTCAAATATTTTGGTCCAATTTTTTTTTTCATATATCCCTAATTAAAATATAAACTAGATTATTAATTCACAATCATATATATATTTAATATAAAAAATGATTTAAATACCATTATAAAAATAAAAAACCTCTTATATTCCATATTTGAATTGCTGGATTTTTTTTTTTATTTTTACTTTAAGTAAAGAATGTAATATACGAAAAATTGAAAATTGCTTAAATAAATTAAATATGTTGATTTTTTGGTATTAACATTTGGCTATTTACTAACAAGTGACATCAAATGACAACAAAATATACTGTTTTAGTAAAAAGAAAAATAATTCTTCAAATATATTGCACTAAAGTTATTCTTTTGAGTTTTAATTAGGGGCGGACATATGATTATAAGACTAGGGGGCGGACTTTAATTAAGTTAATCGTAAAATTATTTATTAATATTCACTTGCTATTGCAATTATATTATATCATATATATTTATGAGAATTTCATAATGATTTCAATGTGATATTTTTTAAACCTTCATTAAAAAAAATTATTCGAACAATAATTAAGAGTATTTAATATATTTCATAAGATATGTTATATATGTAACTAGAAAAAAATTAATATTAATAAATCAACTTATATAATTGATGTGCAATATGATCACTTTTAGCACAAATCATAAAATATATGTAAATATGATAGTTACTGAATAATTCATGTTCATTTTAATAACATTAATTGAAGAAAAAAAGTTACTAAATCAAATTATATGATTAGTATGCAATAAGATTCAATTGTAATGTGAATAATAATAATTATTACTTATGGTATATTTTGAATATAAAATATTTATTAAAAAGGCTTTATTTAGTTAGATAATTTTATAATAAAATAATTTAATATTATTAGTTATTATAAAAGAAAAAGCACATGTGCGTGCATACACACACACATATACATAGATAGATAGATAGATAGATAGATAAATAGAGAGAGAGAGAGACTAGTGTAATAAATGCATGTTAAAAAAATAAAAAAGGTATATCAATGGAATTTGAACTCATGACCTCATGGATCTAAAAATAGATACTTAACCACTAAATCACATTTAATTCTATATCATAGTTCTCTCTTTATAATATATTATATATATATAGAACATATAATTTTTTATTTTTAAAAAAAATTAAAAAAAATTCCTGAGTTTGCCCCCCGCGCCACCCTCCCCCACCCCAAAGATTTGCCCCTAGTTTTAATATAAGAGAGATGTGAAGTACAAACCAATTCTTGTCTCTTTTGAACTAGTTTTATAATTGCATTGGAATATAGTCTTTGTTTTAGTCATGACTATCATGGATAGCATTACACATGACAAAGGGATTGGATAACACAATATAAAAAAGTTTTAGATAGTACAAATTTTTTTGTACCATGTTTAGAATGCATAATGCAATGCCCTAAACTTAAGGATATTTACAACTCATCATGTGTCCCTATAAAATATGGACAAGCAAAAGCTCATAACCTCCTTTTAATTCACAATTGAATCCATTATTAGCTTCAAACTCTCATAATTAGCAAAGTCCACAATTAATAATATCTCACTTAAATACCATAAATCCAATAGAAAGACTCCATAAAACCATATGCCATCTTATTCCCAACCCAATAAAACCAATGAAATCATTTTACAACATAAGCTAAACCATAACAGTTAATTTGAGTTTTTCAAGCTTCAACAAATTTTAACTAACTTCTATTCCTAACCATCTAGTAGTTAGCTGGATAATCACTACCACTAACATCCTCCATGTAATCATCATAGTTGTCATAGCCAGTTAGCACAAACACTATTGGTTCTTCACTTATTCTTGAAAAATATAACAAGACTTGAGCCAAAGCCCAGGAGATATATACCAACAACCACATGCATGTGATCAAGTAAACAGACATTCACATGCAGACATATTAATAATGCAACACATGATATTTTATTATCTTTACTTAAATTCAAACAAGCAACCTAGGGATAATTCGGTATTTTGCCATACGTAAATATAATAATACATATATATACATACAATGTTGGATACTCTCCAACATTTATGAGTCCAAAATCGAATATTGGGTATACCCCAAGATTCCCAAAACTAAAACACCTAGATCTACTCAAATCATCTCTAAGTGTAACCCCATGTAGAGACAATGCCACACAAGAATCATCTAGGTGCTGCTTTAACATTATTGGTACCCCCAGTCCACTAAATCTAGCTAAACACAATCAGTAAAACAAATTATAGCCAGATATTAGTTAGTTTAATTACATGTTCTGCCTAACAAGCACAATCATCAAACAAGGTATATATAGGGGTGGGCAAAAAAACCGGCTAAACCAAGAAACCCGAATCGAAATCGAAAAACCAATCCGAAAATTATGGTTAACTAGTCTATCAATTTCGGTTTAGGTTCATGATTTTATTTTTTTTTTCGGTTTCAGTTTATAACCATGAAATACTGATGGTTAACATTAACCGATATTTATAAATATATAATATTATAGATAATTAATTTTTCAAAAAAAATAATTTCTTTGTCCCAGTTACGATAAGCCCAATGAAAATTTGAGGATATAAAGAATGAACCCCTTTCAAAATTCACTCAAGGTTGGAAGCTTTTATATTTACCTCTTTAATCTATTTTCCATAGTCGGAAGCTCCTGTATTTGCTTTTATCTTCAAATCACTTTTAGAAACGGTGGGAACGCATGATGCTTTTTAAATATAAAAGCCAAGTTGATCTTTTTTTTTTTTCCCCTTTTGTTAGCACGTTTGGGATGAGAATAGTTAACTGTCTACGGTAAGTCAAACACAATGAGTCTAAGTCTTAACGGCTAAAATACATGCTCATTGTGTATTTCAAATAAGCCTTCACGACACCATTGACCCAAGTATTTTTCAAATAAGCCAAGTTGATTCTTTCTTATGTGCACACGTTTCAAAAGAATTATCCTAAAATTCTATGAAACATAGATATAATTTTATTCGTGCAATATGTAGAACCTGTGACTATAAATATATAATAATGTAACGATTTCAGTTTTAGCTTTTATCCATGAAAATCAAAGGTTAAAGGTTAACCAATATCTATAATTATATAATATTATATAATTCATCATACTAAATGGTTTAAAACAGAAAATAAAAAATATTAACCGAAAAAAATAGTTAACTGTTAATAATGGATCGGTTTAGGTTTGACATTTTAAAATCAATTGTAATGGTTAGGTTGAAAAAATGGGATCATGGACTAATCAATTGGTCCATGCCTACCCCTAAGTATATACTTACTTAAACTAACAGTTGTAACTGAAGCTGAAATATTATAATGGGGAAAATCTATTCTAACAAGCACGTTTTGAATTTAACAATATAAGCTGCAACTATTCTTCCTAATAATAAGCACGTATTGAATTTAATATTAATTCATCTAGATGGATACTTGCCCTTAGATATGTATGATCATTAAACTATCCATAACGTTTAAGTTATTTAGTTATACTAGATGTTCTAAAGACATTCATTTGGTGAAAACAAGGTTTATATTATTACTTTTCAACGTAGCTTAGTCTCCTATACATTCCTCCAGTAAAGATTCAATATTTTATCAATAGCATTGCTTTAAAACTCTTAAAGATTCGATCTTATATCAATAACTTCACTCCAGACTCTTAAAAATTTGATCTTTTGTCAACAACCTTACTCTAAAACTCTAAAAACATGAAAAATCATCAAAATAACACAATTCATAAACAGCTTGTATGAAATCTAACAATTGTTCTTCTTCTCTTTTGCAACCCACAATTTAAAAAATGAGTGTTCATGATTACACCCTACAAACCAACTATAAATCTAATTTTAAATGCAATGAAAACATGCTATACTAGCACTTACCATGAAATCCAATTAAAAATGTTATAGATTCCTACATTAGACCAAAACAAAACCACTCGCAACACCTAATAATCATAGGTATTATCTCTTAATGTTGTTTCTCACTTATAAATCATAAAGAATAGAGAAAAACTTACATTGATCTTTTGTTGATTCTTCCAAAGAGCTTTTAGTAAAGGGAATTTTAGAGTTTGTAAATGTTTGAGAAGCTGTGAAACTAAAATATGTTCTAATAAGAGATGTATGGTTATACATTATAGTTATCCTAAGTCTTTTAAAGAGAGACCACACTACCATCTTAGTTTTTACAAATGACATTCCTTATTGACACAGCAAGTAGCATAACAGACATAATCAATCAACGATTAATCTTGGAAACTAAAACGAAAATTGAGGAAAATCCTTCACTCAAGGATTCTGAAATATTATTATGCCATAAAAGTCATTTTGTTACAAGAAAAGGGTGACCATATATTATCTCTAAAAACTCCTAAGCGTCCAAAATACAAAAATTGTAACTAAAACTTTGAGGCTGGTTTTGAGGCCCTAAATGAAGGTTTTTAGGCCTAAGAACTACTTCATTATTGGGATGTAGATATCTAAAAGAGCATTATGTGCATATGTAATAACAAGAAAACAGAGTTATAGGTTAAAAGTTATGGCTTCTAGAAGATGGGTTATGCATTTAGTTCTTCTTGGGCCTTTTAGATTTGTCTAGTTTATCCAAGAACTAACCCGTAATCTACTCTGGATCATTCTCTCCCACCTAAGAAGAACTCGATCCTAAGTTCTCTTGTGGATACAAAGGTGCATCATTTGGATAGAAAGAGAATATATCAGCTACATTGAACGTCTTTGAAATGCCCATACAATTAAGCAGTCCAACCACATAGGCATTATCATTGCTCTTCTACAAAATTAGGTATAGGCCATACTTCTTGGGCTGTAGCTTACTATACTTCATAACTAGAAATCTCTCCTTTCACAGCAATACCATCACCTAATCACCTACTGAGAAGAATTGCTTCTTTGTACTTAGCATTAGATTACTCTATCTTCTCTTGCACTTTTGCTATTACATTATGCCAATTCTCTACTAATTTTTTTGCTGCAACACTAAACTCAGAACTACTAGGAAGCTTGTCAAATCTAAAGCATATTAGGGAATCTTGGTATAAACCATAGAGATTGAAGATTTCCCTATTGTTCTATAAACCACACTATTAGAAGCAAACTTTGCTTGAGCTAATGCAACACCCCATTGCTTTGGCTTCTCCTAATAAATGCTTTTAATCAGATTACCTAGTGTCTTGTTTGTAGCCTTAGTTTGTCCATCCGTCTAAAAGTGAGTTGTGCTACTGTAGTTTAAAGATGAGTCAAACATCTACCACCAAATTCTCTAGAAATGGCTTAGGAACTTGCTGTTTTTATCTGATGTGATAGACTTGGGTGCTCTATGGAGGCAAACAACCTCTCTGAAAAAATAATTTGGCAATGGCTTGTGCATCTACTACTTTTCGATATGGGATAAAGTGTTCCATCTTGGAAAACCTATCAATACAACAAAAACAAAATCCATGCTCCATTGAGTATGAGGAAACCCAAGTATAAAGTCAATCGACAAGTCTTCCCATATATTCTCAAGGATAGACAATGGTGCATGTAAGCCAGTGTTTTGGGATTGCCTCTTAACTGTTTGACAAACATAACAACGCTGCGCTATCATGCTAACATCCCTCAAGTGAGGCTAGTAGAATCTATCACTAACTGCAACAATCGTTTTGTCTCTTCCCAGATGACCAGCTAATCTACCACCATGCACATCACGAATCAACTTCTCTCTCAGGGAAGACCTAAGCACACAAAGTTGATTTCTCCCATCAAATATCCATCATGGATATGATAATTATCATAAGGTTGCTTAGTCGCACACTTCGCCCAAATCTCTTTGAAATCAGAATCAACTTCATACTCAAAGCATCAAGTGCTCGAATCCTATAACCTCAGCATTTAAAGTCACTAGAAGATTGAACCTCCTACTCAAAGCATCGTATACTTTGTCCTACAACCTTAACTTGTGTTTCAGCTTAAAAGGAAACTTCTACAAGAACTGGATCCACTTCGCATGTATGTCTTTACTAATCCAAATTTGATTATTCAGATGTTTGAGTACATTTCATTTTAAGTATAGCATGAATTCTTTGCCTACCAAATAATGCTCCCAAGTCCTCAGAGCATACACAATTGAATAGAACTCCTTATCATATGTAGACCAATTTCTCTTGGAATCACAAAGTTTCTCACTAAAAAATGCAATTGGCTTCTTTTCCTAAGACAAAATAGCCCCTATACCAACTCCATTTACACCATAGTCTATTCAAAACAACTTGTCAAAGTCAGGTAATGCTGGGATGGGTACATGATAAGGACATATTATATTCATCTTTTATTATATGAATCATGTTAAATTATTATTGATTTATAGAAATCCTAAAGAAATGGCACTTAAATATGGTTATTATGATTTTTCAGATCTTAGAGGACTTAGAGTGCAATTATAAGCAAATTGGATGAGCTTTGTGCAATTTAAGGGAAGTGGAAGAGTTTCGGCCGGCTAAAAAGAATCAAGCCACCAGCCTTCGGCAATACATTGGATATCGGCACCTACACTGCTAGCTTTAAGCCGGCCTTGCCTATGCACAGTTTCAAAAACTTTAACACTAGTTTTAAAGCTACCGGCCTTTAGCCAGCCTTCTTCTAATGTTGCTGGCCTTTAACAAAACAAATAACAGTAGCCTTTAAACAATAATAAAGGCAGCTTTCAATAGGAAAGATCAACACCAACTCTCGAAAAAAATCTTAACCGATTGGTTGTGTTCTTTTCTTAAAGTTTATAATCTTAATTCAAATCCTTTGATCAACACTAGGCAAGTATACCTATCTTAAGTAGTACAAGATTAAATCAGTTATCATCCTCAGGGATCTTTGAAAACAATTACTAGTATTACCTATTCTTTACTATCTAGCTAAATCTTTAATGAGAATATTATCTAAAATTACTAATTATCTAATTAATTAACTAATTTATCAACCCTAATATCAATAATTTTGTCTTTTCAAAAGATTGTCAATTACAAAACATACCCTTTCATCTTGATTCACCATAAACCCTAATTTCATAAACCATGATTGATAAAATGAGAAGTCATGCTTTGCACTGCAGAATCACACAGATAAATCAATTACTCCCTCGCTTTAATTGATTCTTAATTTCACATGAGATAATGGAGACCTCTCCCTCACTAACGCTATATGAGATCGCATTAAAAACAAGATTCATTAATAAAGATCAAATCTTTATACAAAAAGTCAATGTTTCCTTACCTCTAGGTGAAATATGCAATTTTCCTATTCATAGAGATCTATCTTATTAGATAAAACCTCTTTTTATCTAACAAGAATCATACAAACAATCGACTTTGGCCATAAATCAATTGAAAGACAATTTAAACACATGAATAGATACAAAGGCACAAACTTTCATTCATCAAAAGCAAATCCAAATCACATATTTAGGTTTAGGGTTTCACAAGACTAAGTTTATATAGATTTGCTCCTTCATAGGTTCAGAAATACAACACAAAGATCTAGAAAAGTAATCTATAAACATAATTTAAACAATAAAAACCCGATTTTTGGAAGTCTCGTAATCTTCAACAAGTACTGGCAATTTCCTCTTGAAAGTTCTTCTTTTTCTCTATTAGGGTTTTAAAAAGTGTTTGGGATGGAACTCTCTTCAAATGAAAGATTACATGGTCTATTTATAGGAGTTTCAAGAAGTTGGAGCATCACAAAGAGTGCCCCATGACCTGCACGGCTGTGCTTGAGGGCGTGTACTCTATAATTGTGTTAAAACTTTTTTAATCAATTCCATTCTTCCAACACTACCTTATACACTCCTAGGGCAATGGATAGGGCAATTTTAGAGCAACTTTCTGATAACTTTTTGACCCTCTGCCTCAGCATGTGCAGGGCCATGTAGTAGGTTGGGTACTTTTGAAAACCAAACATTTGCATTGTTTGTTGATTTTTCCTTGGTTTAAGCTTGAATCATCCTCAAATCGTTGAATTGCATTCCTTAAACCCTAAAATCACATAAGAAGCAATTAAGTATCCTTTTCTTGATTATTTCTCATAAAATTCATAGAAAATCATATCCATTAAGTGCTAGAAATAAGGATCTTTTAACACTTATCACCGACCTTCAATGTTTCAACATATGCCAACAAATATGGATTCAAAGCTACCGATCTTTGGCCAGCTTTCAATCAAAGCCACTCCAACACTACCAGCCATTTAGCTTCGAAAATTTATTACAATTTCATGGCCGCCACCAAAGCCACTAGCCTTGATGCCAGCATTCAATGTGACGAATGAAGTTCCTCTATTTCTCCTATAAGATACCCTGTGTTGTTGTATTTGATATACAATTTCCATAAGATCTAAAATAGATTATATTCTATCATAGTAGGAAACCTAGATTAGATTGGTTGAGAGAGTTGTTCCAAATTAGTTATTGATCGAGAACTTAGAATCACTTTGGAAATTGAAGACTTTTTCTTGGAGTTTTGTAGTTAAGGTTTCAAGCAATGGCATACTGGTGACTTATGAACTATTATTTTATGCAATTTCAATCTTTGATTTCGGTTTTACATATGAATTCTCTTGCTATAACTCCTTTGATTTGTGATTTCATAAATTATTCCATGGTGTTCTAGGTTTTCTTTGTGGGAATATGATGAACCCCTGAAATAGTTAATGCGATGATTGTAGCCATATTATAGAATTACCAGATATGTGGAATATTCATATTGTAATTCTTACTATAAATGGTCTTTCTTGATTGAACTAGGTTTGTAGGAATCTTAATAACTTGGAAGGGAAATTATGGTTCATAAGGAATTCTTGATTTTAGTTAAATAACAATTGCAGAAAGTGATGATATTTAATCTTACTTAGAAATTGTCCTAGAGATTAATGCAATGTTTTTTATTAGTTTCTCACTAAGGGATTAGGAGAGATTAATTTAGGGCATTAGTCAATCATAGAATTGGAAGATTCATGATTGCAAATTAGAGTCTACTATTAATTTGTCTAGCAGAAGCTAATAGATTACTTTGTGGTGTTAAGACTTCAAAACTTAGAAAAGAATTAAAGGTTATGACTATTTTATATGAATATCCACATAGCTAATAGTTGTTATAACATGATAGCAATCTGATTAGTTAAACTAGGGTGGATTTTGTTTTTCCCACACTCAATCAACATATTTTCTCAAACACTCTTTCTCTGCAATTAAGTGACAATCTAGGATTATCAGTAGTTAATTAGTAAATTCTCTAATTTTGATTACCTAAATAATAGTAGAATCTAATATCAGTTTAATAGTTGAGTAATCCTTGTGGGACCGACACTCTATTTACTCTATATTACTTGACCTAACCCAATATACTTACTGGTAGAAATTGCTTTTATTTTATCTATACACTCACAACAAATCAAGTTTTTGGCGCCGTTGCTGGAAATAACTTAATATTAAACCACCTTCGGTTCTATTATTAGTTTGGGCACATTACATGGCATTTGTTTGTTTTTTATTCTCTTATGGGTATTATATGTACAGGAGTAGAAGCGCTAAGCTTATACCTTTGGATCCTGAAATTTAGCATACTTTGCATCAGTTAAGAAGAGAGAATAGAAGAAGTGAAGAAGTGCAAGAAGTTGAGATGGCAAACGATGATAATGATAATAATCGGATATAAGCTCCTGCCGAGCACTTTGGGATTATGCAGTTCCTATTATTTCAAGTTTTGCAATTAGGAGTCTGACTGTTCAGGCCAACAATTTTGAGCTCAAACCATCACTCATTCAGATGGTTGAATCACATCAGTTTAGAGGATAGCCTAATGAGAGCCCTGATGAACATATTGTAAAATTCCTTCAATATTACAATACCATAAAGTTGAACGGTGTTATTGATGATGCCATTAGGTTACAACTTTTTCCCTTCTCTCTAAGGGATAAAGCGTTAGCTTGGTTCAATTCACTACCATAAGAATCCATTATCGACTCAGCTGATCTTTTAACTAAGTGTTTAAGAAGATTCTTCCCATCTGCCAGAACTGTTACTTAAGAATGAAATCAGAAATTTCACTAAGTTCCATGGTGAATCAAATATAAAGCATGGGAGAGATACAAATAGGCAATCAAAAAATGCCCGCGGCATGGATTGCTAGATAATCTTTTGATTGAGATTTTCTATCTCTACTTGGATGAAACTTTGAGGTCTTTGGTAGATGCTGCTGCTAGAGGTACATTGATGGGAAAGAACCATTGTAACGCCCTAAACTAAGGCATTACAACCCGCCACGTGTCTCTCTCTTAAAAGAGACACGCAAAGGCTCTAAATCTCAATACCACAAAATATAAACATATAGAAATCTCCATGAACCCACATTTAAGGGTACTCCAGAAGGAACAAAACCCGTGAAACCTGTAATTTATAACTTTTAAATATCTCCTGTAATATAAACTAAATCCGAGTTGGCAAAACCAAAGCCAACAATAATCTAGAAAAGATCTAACTTCCAACTAAAAACATATAATCCTGTTTAATAAACTATTACATAAAAACCAATACTTCAAATCCTCAAAAAGATAAATAATCAAAATATTGTTTCAAAAATCTTCAATAACTCAAGAAATCTTTTTTTTTATATGTCCTGTATAACATCCTATTTTTCTGCAGTATAGTCAGGTCTACTATCGCCATCCCCATGATCAAAATACAAGTCATAACCAGACAAGTCATAAACAATATCTCGATCACTTGTACCTGAAAAAGATAAAGGATTGAGCACAAAGGCCCAGTACATCCAAACCACAAGCACATGCACGTGATCACACATAACACAATATCACATACAACTTATAATTTCTAATGCAACAAGCACAAATTAATTTATCTTTTCATTAGCCTGCAACCAACACAGTTTAGGAATACTCAGGATATAAACCCAAACCTGGAATAACTCAGATTCCGAAACACATATTATAATATATATATATATATATATATACAGTTTGCATGCCCGGCCAAAGCTCGAAAGCACGACTCCTAATCTACCAGAATCATCTCTAAGCACGAGTCCACTCGAGACAACCTCACACAAGGATCATTAGGTTGTCTCACTAGAGATCACCCTCCACCATGGCCTTGCCATGAGTTCTACTTTATTTGAAACCACTCACAACCAACACTCAATTTCAATTAAGGTTGTATATTTGTTAATCGGGTTATAAATTCTAAACCTATCATACACAAGCAGTAAACAAGGTAAGGACGTACCTGGATTTGCTTCCAATCCAAATTTACTCAACAGAAACTTTAATTGAAATGGAACCCTAATCTCACAATACTCATGTATATCAATATATGTCGTAATTAAAATTCAATTGTAGTCATGATGTCAAACCCTAACCCTAATACCATAACCCTAACCAAATCTTAACTAACCTATTAATTTTGTTTTTATTTCACAGAAACCTTAACATCAATTTCTCCTCAAATCTTCCTTGATCTCCACAATCCTTCACAACATACATATATATATATATAATCTTCTATGAATAGATCCCTTATAAAAGTTTATAACTTTGAATCTATAAAGATAAGGCAAATTCATACATACCTATAATTTGCAGAACTTGATTGAAATCAGAAACCCCAATTCTTTAAATCTTTCTCTTTCAATTGGATTTGAATATGATATTCTCCAAAACCACTCTAGTGTTTTGCTTCTAGATTTTGAATCTCCTTCAATCGATATGTATGTTTTCCAATTCTGATATGGACTTCTAAATCCTTTGGCGGCTATAAACTCTCAAAGGATAAGAATATAGGTTTAGGGTTTTGTTGAATAAAAGACAAAGAAAGAATATATAGGGATTCATGACTTTTGATCTTCTGTCATGTGTCTGTCATGTGACCAAAATTGTATTAAAATTAGATTTTTGTTGACAAAGAAAGAATATATAAGCCGGCGGTTTTCAAATGTCTTAAACGTACTCCAAATCTCTTAGGGTTTTGATTGAGGAATGGTGTGGCAAACTCGTAGGTTAAGGGTATATTTATAGAGATATGTTGTTTAGGAAAAACCCTAGGTTCATATCCAATTTAGGCAGCGAAAATCCATTCTTAATCAAGTTTTTTTTTTTTTTTTTTTTTTGCTATGTGAACACAATAAAATTATATTTCAACTTTGACCATAAAACCTTCTTATTTAATATCCTTTGACTCTTTGACCCTTCTTAATAATCCTTTTATATGCTTTAGGATTGACCATAAAACCCTCTTATTTTATATCAAATGACAAACTTATCATTCTTTATAATTTATTTATCTTTATATTACAACTATGATGTTGCAAGTGATTTGATAAAAGAAATGGCCTCCAGTATATACAACTAGCAATATGAGAGAACCAAATCAAAAGTGGCATCAGTTCAAGATAATGAGGCTATTTCTCAACTGATAGCCTAGATTTCAGCTCTTACTATTCAGGTAAGTAAATTCACCTAAGCAAATTCTCTTAATATTAACTAAGTTGCTCTTTGTGAATTATGCTCAAGACCACACTCTGCTTATGAGTGCCCACATGGTAATTCCTCATCCTCATCTAGTAGAGAACAGGTAAATTATGTCAACAGTTCCTAAAGGAGTTTTTGATTTTGATAGAGAAGAAATTAATAATAAAAATAGAATAAAAGTAGCGTTTCTCAGTATTTTATTCTTATTATTTATAATTCTTATTCTATTCTAATTAATAATTCTTTTTTTATATTTATTTAATTTTATTTACCGATAAAAAAAATGGAACTGGAGATTGTTGTTCAATGGATTTTTATGTCATGAATGGCAGAAATAGTTTTCTCGGTCCGTATCTATCAAAAATCCTTCATCAAAAGAAAGAACTTGTTATTTATTTTCAATTTTGAAATATGAGTTTAAATATAAGTACTTTTTTCCTAATCTAATCAGATTAGGGGTTACTCATTATTGGGTATTGCATTGGGTATTGAAATGAGGTACAGAAAAAAGGAAGCTATCTTTAGTAACCCTTTAGAGAGGGAAGAGAGGATAAGCTATGAGTCACAGAAAGAAAATGCCAAAAGTTTTTTAACGCTATTCTTCCTAAAAGAAGAAAGGCACGTGATGGGTACCACTAGTCTTTTGAACGTAATCCCTCATAGCGGTTAGTGACAAAGACCAATGCTCATCGAGTTGAAGTAGTAGGTAGGGCAGGAGGTGTAAAAGAGTAGCACAACCACTGGAGAGTGACGATTAGCAGTTTAATCAGTTAACCTGGTAATAAGTGGAACTGATGCTGTAAAGAAGCAAAAAGTCAAGACCCAAACCGCGGGGGCCCCTCTGCTAGCCCACAAGATTCCACTACAGTGGACCAGCCGGCTCCCCCGCTAATTCCTTACGTTTCACTTCTTCACCAAGAGGGGGAGCGAGGAGCTCTTCTCAGAGAACTCCATTCCCTTGTTTCATTTCAATTTAAGCGCCATTGCGAAATGGGGCTGCCGCGGTGGAGAAGAACCAATTCAACTCAGGTTTTTGACGAAGCAGCTCTCGTTATTTTGGGCTTTGATCTCGAAATTTCCCCTAACATGGAGATAGCTGAACTGCGCGAATGGATTGAAGCAATAAGAAACAACCCACGGCAATTCGCTGGGATATATAACCTATATAAGCCAAAATAGGGAAAATAGGACCCCATTCAAATACATATAATCCAGGGTAGCAAAATCATCCTAATTTCTCATGGAAGAATGAGAACAATGCATATAAATCGCCTCCTGGATTCCAGAAGCAAGGTCCTATTCGAAATGCCCTGCTTCAACAACATCAGTCTAAAATTGAAGAACTCATGTTGAGCTGCATGCAGAAGACTAATACTATGCTATAGAATTAATAGGCTACCATTAGGAACTTAGAGGGTCAAATCAGTCAGATTTCACAATCGTTAAGTAATAAACCATCAGGGTCTTTACCTACTAATACTGAGGAGAACCCAAAGAGTGTTAATGTTATAATGTTGAGGAGTGGCAAGGAAGTGGAAATAATTGACAACCAAGTTGAGGACAAAGAGGAGAATCAAGAAAAAGAAAAGAGGAAGCAAAAGATAGAGGAACTAAAGCAGAAATCACTAGAGGTGAAACCCTATGTTCCTCCTATACCTTTTCCGAGAAAGCTGATATAATGGCAATAGATGCCTAATTTGTTAAGTTCCTAAATGTATTCAAGAAGCTACAAATTAACATTCTTTTCTTAAAGGCATTTCAGCAGATGCCTTCATATATAAAATTCATGAAGGAGTTGCTTATCAAGAGAAAAATTGATGGGAGTGAGCTTGTGATGCTTACAGGAGAATGTTCTATGATCCTCTAGAAAAACTTATCTAGCCTGCTAGGAAAACAAAGAGATTAGGGGAATTTTACTGTTCCTTGCACTATAGGAAATTTTAATTTTGATAAAGTTCTTATTGATTTAGGTGCAAGTATAAATTTGATGCCTTTATCCATTTTCAGGAAGTTGGGACTTGGAGAATGCAAGGAGACTCGTGACTTTGCAACTTGCTGACAGGAGTGTCAAATCCCAAGAGGTATTGTAGAGAATGTCCTCGTGAAGGTTGACAAATTCATATTTCCAGTTGACTTTATAGATTTGGAAGTGGAGGAGGACAAAGAAGTTCCCATGATACTCGACAGAATATTCCTTGCAATAGGTAAAGCCCTAAATGATGTGGAACAAGGTAAGGTCACACTGAGGGTAATGGATGAATAAGTAACCTTTAATGTTTATGAGGCTATGAAAAAGTTTGATGATAGCAAAGCTTGTTATATTATTAATGTTGTTGATGAGCTTATATTTGAGTCTATGAAAGAGAAGCAAGTGTAGCTACCATAGAATTAGTTCTTAGAGATCTAGATGAGTAGAGTGGTGATGAGCTTGAAGAAGACAAAGTAAAGCAGGTGCCTGAAATTAGAACTAGACATTATGAGGAGCTAGCCACCAGTGAGAAAAAGCCAATACCATCTTTGATACAACCCCCGATGCTAGAAATTAAATCCTTAATAATTATCTAAAACATGCTTTTCTTGGAAGAGATGATACTTTGCCAATAATCATTTCTTCTTCTTTATCAGGTGATAAGGAGCAATAGCTCCTAGGAGTTTTAAGAGAGCATAAGGAAGCCATTGGGTGGACCATCGTTGGTATCAAAGGGATCAATCTATTGATTTGCATTCATAGGATATTGCTGGAGGCTGAATGCAAACCTACAATTCAACCACAGAGACGACTTAACCCAACTCTTAAAGAGGCAGTGAAGAAAGAGATGCTTAAATTGCTCGATGCAAGGATTATCTATCCTATCTGAGATAGTAAATGGGTTAGTTTTGTTCAAGTAATGCCTAAAAAAGGTGGTATGACTGTAGTTAAAAATGAAGATAATGAGTTAATCCCCACTCGCACGTGGATTGGGTGGAGAGTTTGTATAGACTACAGAAAATGAGGTTAGTTCTCTCACTTTTAATTCTCATTATTAGTAATGCCATCAATCGGTCTTCCTTCATTGCAATCTACCACAATAAGTGCAAACAGCCTATCTCTTGAATAATGTCCCACTATATGTTCAACACCTAACAACTTAGCTTGCATAGATTTCAATAAAACATGTCTTCTAGACAATGCATTAGTTACCACATTAGTATCACTCTTCTTATACTTAATGATATATGTAAATGTCTCCAAGAATTCCCCCTATGTTGCATGTCTCTTGGATAGTTTACTTTTATCCTCAAATATTTCGGAGACGTGTGGTCAAAAAATATAATAAACTCTTCAGGTAAAAGATAGTGTTGTCATACCATAAGAGCTCAAATCAAAGAATACAACTCTTTATCCTATATGGGATAATTTAGAGCCATTCCATGAGGCTTCTCATTAAAATAGGTGATAGGACGCCTCTCTTGCATAAGAACCGCACCAACTCTAACATCGAAGGCATCACATTAAAGCTTAAAAACCTTATTAAATTTTGGTAGCATTAACAAAGACGTTGAAGTTAGCTTTTGCTTCATCAACTCAAAGCGTCGATTAGCTGCTCGATTCCATTAGAACGGAATTCCCTTCTTTATCAACTCCGTTAAAGGTGTTGCAATAGTGCTAAAATCTTTGATGAAGCTCCTATAATTTAGTAGGAGTAGGCCACTCAGTAATGGCCTTAACCTTCTCATCATTAACACAAAGGCCTTCTCTAGATAAATTTATCCCAAAAATATCACCTCATGTTTACAAAAATACACTTCTTCAAATCAACATATAACTTCTCGTTCCTTAACACCATGAACACTGAAGTTAAGTGCATGACATGTCTCTCAAAATTTGGGTGATAAGTCATTTATACTCTATTCAAATTATAGGAATTCATGCTTGATTTGATCATTTATTGCATAAATTCCTATAAATTTGTGCTATTATTGTTTAATTATAGTTTTCTAGCTCCTAAGATCATTAAAAGAAGAAACAAAGTGATTTGAGCAAGAATTAGAGTAAGACAACAAAGATTTCTGAAGACAAATTCAATTACACCTCTAAGAAATAAATCAAGGGCAAGAATGCAAGGCAAAACTCCAAACCAGCCCTAAGTCGTGCCATAGCTTTAAGCACAATACAAGTGGAACAAGCTGCACTTCATATGATTTGGACATAGTGTCTACTACAGCAACATTCAAGGCTACAATTCTACCAATGAAAAGTCACCCTGTCTTGCAAATACGTACGTGAAGTTTTATACAAAGTTTGTTACAAAAATCTACCACATTAGCAAATAAAATCATCATGATTTTTATGCTTAATGCATATCAATAAACATGCATAGACGTTGTAACAGTATCATATCATACGTAACAGGTTTTCTAACATTATGTGTGGATAGTAGAGAGAGAATTAATAGTGAGAGAACTAACCCATTTACTATCTGAGAGAGAATTAGGTCACAAAGTGTCCGAAAAGGGGATTGAGGTTGACGGGGCCTAAGTGGAAGTCATAGAGAAGTTGCCACCACCTACTTCAATAAAATGAGTTAGGAGTTTTTTAGGATACGCTAGCTTCTATATGAGATTTATCAAGGACTACTCTAAAATCTCTAGACCTTTATGCAATTTACTTGAAAAAGATTATGTTTTTCTTTTTTATGACAGTTATTTGCATTCATTCAATCTATTGAAGAAGAAGCTCACTTTTATGCCAATCATAATTGCACTTGATTAGGAGCTTCGTTTGAATTGATGTTTGATGCCAGCGACTGCATTGTAGGAGCAGTACTTGGACAAAGGAGAGGTAAGTTTTTTCATGTGATATATTATGCCAATAGAACCTTAAATGAGGCCCAAAGAAACTATGCTACAACAAAAAACAAGCTTTTGGCAGTTATATTTGCTTGTGACAAGTTTTGGCCTTGCCTAATTGGTTCTAAGATCATAGTATATATAGATCATGCTACTCTAAATATTTGCTTGCTAAGGCTGATGCTAAACCTAGATTAATTTGGAAGATTCTACTACTCCAAGAATTTAACCTAGAAATCAAAGGTAAAAGGGAACTGAAAAATGTCATAGCTGATCATTTATCTCTTTTAGAATCTAATTGTTTAAATCTACCCATTAATGAAAAGTTCCCTAATGAACAATTGCATGCAGTAGAAATCTAAGGATTACATTAGTATGCTAATATAGTTAATTATTTGGTCAGAAAAATTATTTCCTATGGTTTATCTTATCAATAGAAGAAAAAAATTTTACATGATATTAAATTTTATTTTTGGGATGAACCATACCTTTTTAAATGTTATGCTGGCCAAGTAATTAGACGATATATGCCTGAATCTAAGCGGTCTAGCATCTTACAACATTGTTATTCAAAAGAAGTAGGAGGTCATTTTGGTGTTGAAAGAACTACAGCGAGATTTTTGTCTTGTGGATTCTATTGGCCTAAATTGTTTAGTGATTGTAGAAATTTATTATGCTATGTGCTCAATGCCAAAGGACTGATAATATTTCTAAGAGACATTAATTACCACAAAACAATATTCTGGTAATTAAACTTTTTGATATGTGGGGAATAGACTTTATAGGTCTTTTCCTCTATCTTTTTCAAATAAATACATTATGTTGCTTTTGATTATGTGTCTAAATGGGTAGAAGCAGTTGCACTATAGACTAACGATGCCAGAGTTGTTATAAAATTTTTTAAAAGAACCTATTTACTAGATTTGGGTTGCTTAGAGCAATCATCAATGATGGAGTACACATTTTCGTAACAAGCAATTTGAAAACCTTTTATCTAAATATGGAGTTACTCATAAAATTGCTACCCCTTATCATCTATAGACCAATGGATAAGTAGAGGTGTCAAACAGGGAATTAAAACGCATTATTGAAAAGACTGTTAGTGCATCCATAAAAGATTGGTCCCTGAAACTTGATGATGCACTATGGGCTCACAAGACAACTTTCAAGATACCTAAAGGCATGTCCCCATATAAAATTATTTTTACTAAATCATGTCACTACCTATTGAGCTTAAGCACAAGGTATACTGGGCCATTAAATTTCTTAACTTTGATATGCAAGCTGTAGGTAAAAAGAGATTACTCCAACTAAAGCAGATGGCTAGAGAGAAGAGGCTTATGAAAATGCCCGCATCTATAAGAAGCGAGCAAAGCCATGGCATGATAAGAACATCCAAAAGCGAGAGTTTTTTGACTATTTAGAAAGTCTTACTATACAACTCTTGACTAAACTTTTTTCTAGGTAAGTTAAGGTCTAGATGGTCTGGACAATTTGTTATGACTAATGTTTTTCCTTATAGTATAGTTGAGTTGAAGAAAGAAGACGACCGCACTTTCAAAGTGAATGGTCATCTGCTCAAACATTATTATGAAGAGAAAAACAATGATAGTGGTGTCATTATCAAGAATCTAGCAAATTCATCATGAGAATCGAAAAAGTCGGGCTTGCAACTATCAACTAAGTGATCCATGAGAGGCAGCATATAACAACTTGCCCTTGGCTCATAAGCTATGTATCCCATCAAGTTGGAGTTTCTAAATCTCTTAGCTCAATCCATAAAGTTAACGACCCGTTAAAGTGGACTCTAGGCTTACCTCGACACTATCGACAAGATCTATGACTTGGCTAGACTAAGGTTAGTAGCCATTCAACTACAGATAATCAAATCGAACATTAGGCCAAACTTGAATTATTGATAGGAAAATTTGATTATGGGATCCTTAAGCATAAACAGACCTCTCTAGTATATGGGTTAAATTGTTAGGTCTTGGACTAAGCAACTGAATCAGGGGTAGATCTCCCAAAGCTTGTGGCTGCCTTTTAATGTACCTTAGATCAGTCTCACAAGGTTAGGTCGATCCGGTCCATTTAATCGTAGCTGTATCACCTCTTACCATTCTCATTCTTGTCTATTGAAGTCGCTTACTTATATTAGGAAAGCAGACACTTTGCTAGCCATCTTCAACTAGTCTAGCAATTAAAGGAAGTTTCCTTATTTAAAAGATATTGCCAAATCTTTTTAGATTCATTTTCGAGATACTTTAAATATTTAACTTCCTTCAGTATCCTAATTTATTGTGGATCTACTCTGATGAATACCCTCAAAATATATCCTGGTAAGATATTCACTCTCATAAACTTCTTTACTTATTTTGTTGTTGGTTTTTAGTCCAACCTACTTCTTGACTTAAGTATCGGATTGACCGCGCCCGACTATCTTCTAATGCCATGATTCATGTATTATTTTGCTAATCAAGTTATTGAAGATTTAAGGATTTGCAAGACCTAATTTGTGCACATCCAAGGTTTTGCAGAGGGTTGCTCTAAAAAAAAAAAAAAAAAGAAGTCTATTTGGAGCAAAAGTCTGCCTGAAATCAATCTTGAAAACACTATTTCTTACTAATTTAAAATCATGTTTCAAATACAGATTATTACTTTTAGAAATTTCTTATTTTAAGAGTTTTTTTTTTTTTTTTTACATTTCTTTGAAAAGAACCTTTTTTTTATTCTTTTCCTAGAAGAAAATAGAAGGGAAAGGAATAAAGGACAAAAAATGTAGACTTTTTTATTTGGATAAGAAATGAAGACGGCAGAAAAGTTAACGATATTTTTATTTTAGTAAAATATCATAAAAATTCCCTATTCTCGTCTTGAAGATAATGTAATATTTTTCTTTGAATTCCTTCCTAATTAAAGGAAATGTTAAGATTTCAAGGATTCCTTTTTCCTTTTCTTTTTTTTTTTCTCCCTCCCTAAATCCATTCTTTTTCGCTTTCACTTGCACTTTCATTTTTCAAATAGCGGGAAGAAGAGGCTTATGAAAATGCTCGCATCTATAAGAAGCGAGCAAAGCCATGGCATGATAAGAATATCCAAAAGCGAGAGTTTTTTGCCTGTTTAGAAAGTCTTACTATACAACTCTTGACTGACCTTTTTTCTAGGTAAGTTGAGGTCTTGATGGTTTAGACCATTTGTTATGACTAATGTTTTTCCTTATAGTACAATTGAGCTGAAGAAAGAAGACAGCCGCACTTTCAAAGTGAACGATCATTTGCTCAAACATTATTATGAAGGTAAAAACAATGATAGTGGTGTCACTATCATGAATCTAGCAAATTCATCATGAGAATCGGAAAACTCAGGCTAGCGACTATGAAAGTGCTCCATGGGACCTAGCCTATAACAACTTGCCTTTGGCTCATAAGCTATGTATCCCATCAAGTTGGAGTTTCTAAATCTCTTAGCTCAATCCATAAAGTTAACGCCCCATTAAATTGGACTCTAGGCTTACCTCGACACTATCGACAAGATTTATGACTTGGCTAGACTAAGGTTAGTAGCCATTCAACTACAGATAATCAAATTGAACATTAGGCCAACCTTGACATTATTGATAGGCAAATTTGATTATGGGATCCCTAAGCATAAATAGACCTCTCTAGTATATAGGTTGAATTGTTAGGCCTTGGACTGAGCTACTGAATAAGGGGTAGATCTCCTAAAGCTTGTGGTCGCCTTTTAATGGACCTTAGATCAGTCTCACAAGGTTAGGTCGATCTGGTCCATTTAATCGTAGCTTTATCACCTCTTACCATTCTCATTCTTGTCTATCGAAATCGCCTACTTATTTTAGGAAAGCAGAAACTTTGCTAGCTATCTTCAACCAGTTTAGCAATTAAAGGAAGTTTCCTTATTTAAAAGACATTGCCAAATCTTTTTAGATTCATTTTCGAGATACTTTAGATATTTAACTTCCTTTGCTATCCTAATTTATTGTGTATCTACTGTGATAAATACCCTCAAAATATATCCTGGTAAGATATTCACTCTCATAAACTTCTTTACTTATTTTGTTGTTGGTTTTTACTCCAATCTACTTCTTGACTTAAGTATTGGACTGATTGTGTCCGACTATCTTCTAATGCCATGATTCATGTATTATTTTGCTGACCAAGTTATTGAAGATTTAAGATTTGCAAGACCAAATTTGTGCACATCCAAGGTTTTGCAGAGGGTTCCTCTTAAAAAAAAAATTCTATTTGGAACAAAAGTCTGCCTGAAATCAATCTTGAAAACACTATTTCTTACTAATTTAAAATCATGTTTCAAATACAGATTACTTTTAGAAATTTCTTATTTTAAGAGTTTTTTTTTTTTAATTTCTTTGAAAAGAGCTTTTTTTTTTTATTCTTTTCCTAGAAGAAAATAGAAGGGAAAGAAATAAAAGACAAAAAATGTAGACTTTTTTATTTGGATAAGAAATGAAGACGGCAGAGAAGTTAACGATATTTTTATTTTAGTAAAATATCATAAAAATTCCCTATTCTCGTCTTGAAGATAATGTAATATTTTTCTTTGAATTCCTTCCTAATTAAAGGAAATGTTAAGATTTCAAGGATTGCCTTTTTTCTTTTCTTTTTTTTTCCTCCCTAAATCCATTCTATTTCGCTTTCACTTGCACTTTCATTTTTCAAATAGCAGGAAGAAGTGTCATGAATTTTAATCATTCTTCCCTCCCTAATTCCTCTCCCCCAGCTTGATCTTCGATCCATCAATGAAGAAAAGAACGGTAATGGGCCGACATTGGTTATGATTTAATGAAGAGATGTGTCCAAAAGGTGTTTATGTTGGATCCAAGCCACTAGTTAGAACGGCAAGGTTGGTTCGGCTGGGCTAAGAAAGAAGAGACATTCGGCCGAAAATTGTGCTGGTGGTTCTGTTAAAAGCAAATACAAATAACTAAATAAGCTCCAAGCTGTAGTCTTTGGGGTGGCCCAATGGAAAAATAACTAAAAAGAATGGTAGCTAAGGACCGTCCTTGGTATAGAAAATATTAGAATAGATGAAATGAGATACGTTATGATATAAACACAGTAAACCAAAATAGTAAAATTAATAAAATATGATTGCAGTAAGTGTATTGGATTTAAATATTAACTCTAAATTAGTCATATATTATTGACACATTACTATGGAGATAGTAAATATTCATCGTTTTTCTTTAATATCTTGATCAAATAATTGCATTAATTGATAATATCGCTTGCTATTAATTTATCTGAATAATCTCTATTACACTGACTAGGATCTAGGATATACTCCTTTATTTTTAGCGATAATATTATGATTTACACCTTAACTTTACATTTCTATGTAATTGTACATCTGACATTTTATATTGTCAATTTATACATTTAGTTAGATGTTTAGTTGCTGTGATTTATACCTGATCTCTTTCCTTTATTGTCATTGCTAATATCATCATGAGTAGCTAATCACAATGCAATACCTATAATTTTTTTATTTTAGATTTTATACCATCATGCTTACAAATAACTAATTTTTTTTATATTTACTTTTCAAACTATGTGTGTGTGCGAGTGTCTTTTTTTTTCATTTTTTTATTGCTTTGTATTGATGACGTGAAAATTTTTTTTTTTTTTTGTGCAAAATGAATTGGCATTAGTGTATAAATAAATCTTTCATTACATGTGTTACATTGTAATTGGCTGTCTATAATAATATATATACTGACAGTAAATAGAAAGAGACGGGTTGTAAATAGTAATAACTAAACATCTAATTAGGTGTATAAATTAACAATTTAAAACATCAGATGTATAATTGTAAAAAGACATAAAATTGAGGTATAAATCCCGACAATGACCTCTAATTTTTTATGTCTCATAGTTTATGTTTATCCTCCGTAATACGGTTCTATACGTGTTGTTGTACTATAAAGTTAAAGATTAATGAAAAAAGCTTTTGACTAAATTTTTACATCTATCTTTTAGATATATTAAACTCGCGCAATGCCTATGGCAAAACGTCTGATGACCTATACACAGATGGTTTTTAGATTAAGCCAAGTTCACTTTTGAAGAACAAAAGAGGGCATAAGTAGGTCAAGCATCGTAAGAAGGTAATAATCCAATATCCAGTCAACGAGTGGAAGAACAGATTTTGGGCTTGAATTTTAGGATGAAGTATAAATATACTCTCTTATTTTACTCCGTGAGTTTATTTTTATTTATTTATTTTATTTTAGATTTCACTATTTAGGATAAGTGAGATCTTCAAGTTACTTTAAACCCACTCATGGCTATTTGCTCTTAATAGAGTATTTATAACATGTTGAAAACATAAATAATTATAAAATGTAAAAAGAATGAGAAGTCCCTCATTTATTTATTAGTTTATTTTAGTTTCATGACTATTCTGTCAACCCACTGCTACATGTATATTTATTATTTTCATCAAAAGCAAAATGGTCCTTTCAAGATCTAAAAACTTGCTTTTAAACTTCAGCATGTAAATATTCAATTTAAATATGTAGAGGGCTGAATTTGAATCGTAGGCTTTAAAACCTATTGCTTGCTTATATCCGGTAGAGATGAGGATAACCATTGGGAAGTAACACATTGGGTCTACAAAATAGAATACAGTTAATGGTGTATCGTAGGGTTACATGATCACTCTAATGTTTTGGTTTGATTGCATCCCTGAAAGTGTATAAGTCCACATAAATATGTGGAAGTTAAAGCGAATGTATATATAGTAGGTAAATCCGAAGTAGTTATGTGCATTTTGGATTCATGGGATAGTGGGTGATGGACGAAGGTTACTAAAGATGTGGGGCGAGCCACTAATCCACATTTATCCATGCTTCTAGGTCAGAGGGGTGGTATTTAAGAGGAATGTATGGAGTGCCCTTCGCTCAGGATTTGCCTGATTGTAGTAATCAACAAGTTGGTTTCCAAAGCTAAGGAAGTTGAGTATAAGGCTCCGAAGAGTGCTAATGGGTGTTGGGCTTGGGCCCTCTAGTGGGATGATTAATGGGTTTAAATGGACTTAAGAGACCCATTATCCATATTTGACCATCAATAATCCTAATAATGACATAGGTCTAACTCATTAAGCTACTTAATAAGGTACACAATGTCAAGTTCAATAAATGGATGATTAAGAGAGATCTGACATACTGCATTTTGAGTAGAAATCATTAAGCCTAACCACCTACTTTCTAGATAGAGGCATGGGCTAAGTATAACCTGTGACCCAATTGATTCGGCCCAAAATGCCACCAACAAGTCGACCTATTGGCTAAGTCCAACTGTATGGGTCATGATCCTTTACATGACCAGCAGGTTGTTGGATCATTAATGAGTCAGTCACTTAACCTATTGACTTAGTGTGTCGACCCCCATTTAAAGAATTAAAAAAAAAAACAAAAAAATTAAATAAAACATGTTTAAATTATTTTTCATTTGAATAATGAAAACTTATTACTATTCATAACATTAAATAAGTTGTTTTTAGTAATAACAAAAATAATAAACGTAGTTAAAAGGATGTCTAATTCCGTTTATATATACTTGTAAATTAAAAGGTTTTTTTGCTTCATAATAATGTGAGACTTCTTTTGGTTTTTATGGGAATTGCTTTGTATTTTAACTATCTTCTAGTTCCACTTTGCTAACTTTATAAGTAAAAGTGCATGTATTTGTGTATAAATAAATGTATATTTTCAACAATTCTTCCAACAAATGCTATTGTTCTGAGGTTTAAATTTATTTCAAGTTAAAAATTTGTTTAGTTATTTTTATTTTTTTTAATTTATCTTTGTTTTATTTTTAATTTCATATTCTAAAACAATCATTTTTTCAATCCCTTTCTAAATTAATTTTTATTTAAATAAAAAAGTTATTAGCTGGTTCAACAGGTTATAAACCAACCGTAAACCAATGAGGGGCCCAAAATTGGCTCTACTTATCTTAGACTAGGTCGATTCCAAGCAAGCTTAGACCAGACCCGACTCATGACCTAGTGGGTTCGAGTTGGTTCGGGCTTATTGATCAATGATGCGATTCAGTAGACATTATCAATAATCAAACTCAATAAATATATGGAGTTCTTCATTTGATAGATCCAAAATTAAAAGAAAACAAATCGCTGCCAAAATACTTTCATGAAATATTAAATTGAATTCAAAACAAAGAACATATCATCTCTCTTCATGAATTATGGTATTGATATTATATAGTTCCTTCAATTGTCACTAGAGCATTGCAGCTCTGTAAAATTGGTTGTTCTTTGTCCTACTATTATCTCTTTTAATATAGTGTTGGCCAAAAAAAAAAAAAAAAAAGGAACCATCACTTATGTATGCTTCCACATCACTCATATGAGGCAATGTGTAATGCGAGATGCATGCTGCACATACGTGATCACGTTACCACATCTACTCTACCACATTATATAAAGAAAAAAATCAAACATAAATAAAGTATTTGTATATGAGTCAATTTTCAATATGGATTTAATTTCAGGAGGTAGTTGATATAAGAACAAGATACCTAGTAAGCCTAATCGTGTAAGCAAAGCACATAGTATATTTTATAATGCCTGTCTTTTATGTATAAAATACGAATCTTTATATATTTTAACTAAAAATCTATTAGTCGGCTAAAGCCTACCCTAATTTCCTATCTCTAGACATTTGGACAAATGTCAACCAACCTTGATAAATCATACCTTATTGAGTTCAGTTTGCGTAGCAAGTCCAAACTCGTCGCTGTTACATCCTTTATGTTATTTCCTTCACCTACTCAACCAGATTCAAATTGCTCAAGGATCAAAGTACCAAGTTGCTAATGTTACTAGTCAAAAGCAAAGTTAATGGCTGCAATTATGTTCCATTCCATGTGGATTATTGACCGATGATGCATCAAATTCAAGCCATATTGACCACGCAGTACTCACCATTATTGCAAGAAGAAGTCTTAAGAATTCCACATCCTCCATGCTTCATGTGTCTTGAAATATGTTTCTTGCGAGAGACTCAATACTATGTTTTTATGGGTCAAATAATCAATACGTAGTTCAAATGGTCACAAAAGGGCCGTGCATGAACTATGATGGTGCACAATATGAGGAAAATTACTATAACAGGATCAATAGTAATTTCATTCGCTTTTGAAGCTGTGTCTTGTTAAATGCATCCTAGCTTGCTCTTTAATTTCTCTCTCTCTATTTTTTCCCCTTTTCTAGGAAAAGAAAAGGAAAATATAGTGCAACATGATATCCTCCATGGGTAAAGTGTCACCTAAATTATGACAGAAATCAATAATGATTTATAGAATTAAGTGGTTCAAAAGGTCAATTAGTTAATTATCTATTTCGAACTGCTATTCTGACACTCTTAAAAAAGGGCAAGAATTGGATCATGAGATTTTGGTGAGGTCCTTGTGGGTAATTAAAAGAGGAGATAGTGATGTAGGTTTAATTGGCCTGCTAGTTACTTAATGACTTGATTACTAACTAATTTTACACAAGCAACCCAAAAAAAAGAAAAAGAAAAGAAATATAGCATTTATTTACCTAAAATGCCCCTCTTCGAAAAAGAAAGGAAAAGAAAAAAAATGCTTTGGCTTCCTAGTAAACCCCATATAATTGCTAAAATTTGAGGATAAAAAAAAGTTTACATGAAAGCAAATCTTGGAAATTTAGGGGGGGACATATCATTTTTATGTGGCTAAGGTAAAATCACAGAATTAAAGGATCGAATTTGAATATACCTTTATGTAACTCTTTTTTTTTTTTTCTTTTTTTTTGCCCTCCTCATGCTTCATTAAGCAATTGATGGAGAAAAGCGTTTACTTACGTAGAGGACAAGCAAGTCGAAAGAGTTGAAGAGAAGTTTTGTGTTGGGAAGACATATTTCCAGAATAGTTTTTCAAAAATTAGGTATGTGTCTGTGTGATGCAGGTAGAAATGGGACCAGAGTTCCGTTAACTAGAATAAAGGTTTTGTCTGAAAAATTGCACATTTGTTGGGATTCAATCAATTGCCGAACGTTAAAAATGATGATCAATTATCATAGCGTTAGAATTATATCTGTTTTTAAGATTCAAGAATAACCCCCGTGAAACAATGACCGGAGACTGCGGTCGGTGCCGAGGTTGTTTACCAAGTGAAAGTTTCACCCGTTTAGCACAAGCAACATTTGTTTCAATAGTAAGGACGACTAGAAAATTGAGGGGGGGTTAGAAAACAAAGGATTGTTGTAGAATAAGGGGAAAAAATTATTAGATTAACATAGAATAATTTCGTAATACTTGCTCTCATCTTTTTGTTGTAAATTCCTTCTATTTTTATAATTTTTCCTTTTTCTTGATTCTGATTTTTCTTTTTTTCCCCCCCTTTTTGGTAATAGTTCACAATGGTCACATATTCTGATTTTTATGCTTATAATTGTTTCCAATTTTATGACTTCATTTATTTTTTTATTTTATACGACCTTTATGTTTTTAAATATATTATGACTTTTCTAGTTTTCTTAAAACTTTATAATTTCTTTTACTATTTACAAATTCATGTATCTTATAATATAATTGTAAAACAGTAAAATCATGATGAATTGTAAATTTCTAAAAATTTTGCAATCATCATGATCTTGCAATTTTCAAAATGACATTACAAAAATAAAAATTTACTGATAACAAAAGGATTAGAAAATATTCTGGAAAAATATATAATTCAAAACATATTCATGAAATATAAAGGTTGTTTAAGATAACATATTCTTTGTGAAAAGAAGCAAAACCTGAGATTCTTGTCAATAACTCCACTCAGTAGCAGATTGGTCAAGATGATGAACTAGTAGAGGCCAAACCAAAAGTCATGCATAGTAAAGTAAGGGATATGACGAATGGAAACTTAAACTTTAATACTGTTATTGAGTTCTCTTCTTTTAGAGAAACCACCACAAGTGTCAAGAAAAAAAAAATAGAAGATTTCTTGCACTTAAACGACAAGCTAGGAAATATGATACACAATTTAAGGATGGTGATATTAGTAAAAATACTGCACCTGGACTCAGCCATATCAAAAGAGATACTCCGCTCAGCGACACAACAAATAACTTTAGGAGGACATTTACACAACATGATGGTAGAAATGCAACAAGAAATGTCACTTTTCAAATCAACTTTGAAGATTCATCATACCAACAATAATGTATGAGGTCATGTTCCCAGTTTTGTTCAATTACATTATAATAGGATTGCTCGGGAAGGTTTACTACAATTAATATAAATGATGACCCAGCTATTTTGCACTTGCAACAGCTTGCACAAATAGAAGCACACATGCTAGGCAAGGTTGTCAAACTCACAATTCTACATAAATTTGCTAGAGGGTCTGTAGAATCGAAATGTATATTCAAAATATAGAAACGTACGTTTTTATAGCTTATGCAATGTAGCTTTGAGAAAAAAAATAGATATGCTTATCAAAGTCGCAAAAACTTAAAAAGCATAATGATATAGAAAGAAAAATAAAGAAATTAAGTTTGCTTTTTCATAATAACTCTTAATCCACTTATAATATAGATTAAAAAAAAAGAGCAATTAAAGTTAGAATTAAGTTTTTCCTATTATTTTGTTTGAAATAAGCTATGAATTGAATAATAAGGACCTAACTTTTCAACTTATCATAATTTTTTTAATTATGTAAAAGAAATAAATAAGATTTATTGTAAACTTTATAGCTATAACTCGATTTGAATGAATTATATAAATGTAGAATAAGGTAGTTGGTGGAGAGAAGGAAAGAGATAGACAGAAATGTGAAAACAAAATTGAAATATGATACAAAAAATGTATCATCTCAATAGTTGATGAGCTTGTAAAAGTACGATTATATTTTCTATATTTTAACCCATTTGACTTAAATACAAATTTAGGAGAAACAATTTAAAAAAAAAAAGACAAATATTATCCATTAAGCACAAAGTATTATAGAAACAAACATTAGATTAAAGTGGATTTACCCAAAAAATTCACATTCCTAGCAAAATAACACTTTCTCTCACTATTAATTCTCTCTCTATTATTCACACCTATTCTATATCAGAAAATTTGTTACGTATGGTACAATATTGTTACAACATCTATGCACATTTATTTATATGCGTCAAGCATTAAAATCATGATGATCTTATTTACCAACATGGTAGATTCTTTATAACAAACTTTGTACAGAACCTTACATACGTATTTGCAAGATAGGGTGACTTTTCATGGGTAGAATTGCAGCCTTGAATGTTGGTTGCGGTAGATACTGTGTCTAAATCATATGAAGTGCAGTTTGTTCAACTTGTATCATGCTCAAAGCCACAGGCGTGACTTAGGGCATGGTCTAGAGCTTTTCCTTACATTCTTGCCCTTGATTTATTTCTTGGAGGCGTTATTGAATTTGTCTTTAGAAATCTTTGTTGTTTTGCTCCAATTCTTGCTCAAATCACTTTATCTCTTCTTCTAATGATCTTAGGAGCTAGAAAACTACAATTAAACAATAATAGCACAAATTTATAGGAATTTATTCAACAAAGGATCAAATTAAGCATGAATTCCTATAATTTGAATAGAGTATAAATGACTTATCACGCAGATTTGGAGAGTCATGTCAAGCACTTGACTTCAGTGTTCATGTTGTTAAGGAATGAGAAGTTATATGTTGATTCAAAGAAGTATATTTTTTGTAAACATAAGGTGATATTTTTAGGATACGTTTATCTAGAGAAGGCTTTTGTGTTAATGATAAGAAGGTTAAGGCCATTACTAAGTGGCCTACTCCGGCTAAAGTTTTTTAGGTTTGTAGTTTTCAAGGACTTACTTCTTTTTACAGGAGCTTCATCAAAGATTTTAGCACTATTGTAGCACCTTTGACAGAGTTGACAAAGAAGGGAATTCCCTTCCAATGGAATCGAGCAACGAATTGACACTTTGAGTTGATCAATCTAAAGCTAACTTCAATGTCTTTGTTAATGCTACCAAAATTTAATAAGGTTTTTAAGCTTTAATGTGATGCATTCAATGATGGAGTTGGTGCAGTTCTTATGCAAGAGAGGCGTCTTATCACCTATTTCATTGAGAAGCTTCATGGAGTGGCTTTGAATTATCCTATATAGGACAAAGAGTTGTATTCTTTGATTTGAGCTCCTATGGTATGACAACACTATCTTTTACTTGAATAGTTTATTATATTTTTTGACCACGAGTCTCTGAAATATTTGAGGGTCAAAGTAAACTATCCAAAAGACATACGAGATAAATGGAATTCTTGGAGACATTTGCATATACCATTAAGTATAAGTAAGAAGAGTGATACTAATGAGGTAGCTCATGCATTGTTTAGAAGACATGTTTTACTGAAATCTATGCAAGCTAAGTAGTTAGGTGTTAAACATATACTGGGCCATTATTCAAGAGATAGGGGGTTTGTACCTATTTTGGTAGCTTGCCGTGAAGGAAGATCGATGGTTTTCAAATGACTAATGGCCTATTTATTTCAGCATGAAAGGCTATGTATTTCGTATGGATCTATGCATGAGATGCTTATTAGAGAGGCATATAGTGGTGGACACTCTAGGCGTTTTAGCAGCAATCATACTTTTGATGCATTGAAGGAGCACTTTTATTGGTCTAGCATGGCTAATGATGTCCATAAAGTGATTGATGGATGTTCTACTTATAAGAGGGTTAAGAGTACAAGTGAACCGCAGGGCTTATACATGCCATTAACTATTCCTATCATAACATGGGTAGATTTGAGCATGAATTTTTTTTAATCCTTCTTTAGACTCAAAGAAGACATAATTCAATTATGGTGGTGGTAGATCAGTTTAGCAAAATAGCATACTCTATTCATTTCCATGAAACTAATGATGCAGTTTATATTTCTAGTTTATTTTTGTAAGAAATAATCAAACTCCATGGTATTCCACAATCTATCATTTTTTATGGAGATGTCAAATTTCTAAGCTACTTTAGGAAGATTTTGTGGAGGGGATTGGGTACAAAGTTATTGTATAGTACTAATTGTTATCCAAAAATCGATGGGCAAATTGAAGTTGTGAATATAACGTCAGGACCTTGTTGCAAGCCACAGTTAGGAAGAACTTGAAGGATTGGGATTCATGTTTGCCTATTGTGGAGTTTGCCTACAATTATTTAGTCCATGATGTGACAAGTAAGTCACCTTTTAAGGTAGTTTATGGGTTTAATCCAAATAAACCATTAGATTTGCTTCCTAAGGCTTCAACTGTGAAGATAGCCAAAGTGGAATGGAGTATGCTCACCAAATTAGTAGCTACATCAACGGGTGTGTGATTACTTGCAAAAGCAAAATGATAAGGTAAAAGAAAAAAGAGACTAGAGAAGATGAAGTATTGAGTTTAAGCCAAGTGATTTGGTGTGGGACCACCTTAAGAAAGATCGCTTTCCAAGAAAAAGAGGGCAGAAATTAGCACCCTAAGCTGATGAACCATTCAAGATAGTTGAGTAAGTCAACGAGAATGCTTATAAAGTTAAAGTACCTGATGATTTTGGAGGAATTTCAACTACTTTCAATGTCGCAAACTTATCACCTTATTTTTTGGACAAGTTTGATCAAGATTTGAGGATAGATCTTCATAAGCCTAAAGGAGATGATAAGAATCATGATCCTTATGGTCTAATTACTCATACTAGAGCTAGAGGATTGATGAAGTTAACACAATGGATTCGTATGGATCAACCAAATGAAGGTGAATCAAAATATTTGCATAGTCAAAAGTACATTTTATGATATGATTTAGTGTGTTTAAGCTTGAGGGTACAGTAATATTTGAATGACATTTCATTAAGATTGGTAGATGTAGTCGTAGCAAAGACGGTCTTTGAGACTAAGCGCATGATGGATGTCACAAACACTTACACAACCTACAACACGCCTACTTTTTAGACCGTGTCTATAAACACGCCCTTCCCCACACCAGTGCAAGTTTTTGGTAAGAAAAAATAGAAGTCACAAGGGGTTATGCGGCCTAACACACGACCATGCCAATAACGCGCTACAAGTTACACAATCGCACCTTGCCCTGTTTTAAAGGCTAGAAGTCTTGGTTTGTTTGCGTCAGTTGAGGACACAGCCCGTAGTAGCCATGTGGCGCAGTAGATCTACTTGTTCTATTTCTAAACTTTGTTTTTAAGTTTCCTATTTTAAATGTTTTGGTTTTTAATGTTCCAATAGTGCCCTTACCGAACTTATAAGAGTATATAAAGGATATTAGGATTATGAAATGAGAATTAATCAACTTTTAATACTTTGAATCTTGTGATCAAATTACTCTATTGAATGATTTAAGTTTGTTTGACAAGATTATTCTTTGTTGTTTTCTTCAATTGTGTGTCATATCGATTGATTAGAATAATTAATTTGATTCTTTCTTTAGTATGTAATATCTAACGATAGATCATTCATATCTTTAATTTATTGTTTTATATAAATCAAAAACCTAAAACAGATGTTCAATCCTTAAATTGCAATATAACGCTAGATCTATAATACATGCATATTCTCCAATCCATTTCATTTATGAATGACATCATAAAACTTAATTAAGAAATTACTTTTATTATAGATTTGTGCAATTGGAATGATCTGCTCATAATTCCAGAGATAGAATAAGTAGATCTCCTGCATTAATAGAGATTCATAAAAGAGTTTATGTTTATAATGCGGTTCTATGTTGTTGTTGATTAAAGAGAGATGTTGGTTGATCAACTTAGGATTAGACAATTAGTAATATGAAGAAAGGTGCTAATTTGATAAAATTGACTCTTAGTTTAAGGGACTGATATAATCTAATTAAGAGTTTAATGACTTACATGGTCGAGTTAGTGGTGAAATTAGATCCATGTTATATTACATCTTAATAATCAATTAAATTTTGAGCCTTATGATCTTCAGAACAACAGTGATTAATAGAGTGGTACTAGTAATTATTAGAAGAGAAAAGTTGGATTATTATCGAATAGAAAATGAGGAAAGACTTATTTCAGTACACACTAAACATTTTCAACACGGTCGCATCACTATATATCAACCTTTAAGTTCTCATTTGTCCTAAGGACTACACATGACATAGTTGCCCCAATACACTTCTCTAATAACCCTGGGACAATAGTAATACACTCCTTGATCATGTTAAAGAAACAATATTCATTGGGCTCAACATACTTTACAATGTATTGTCGATCTTCATAATGAACAACAAATTTGTGAAGTAATTTCTTATTCCCAAAATCTTTGTAGTTTATCTTAAAAAGTTAGGGATTTTCCAAATTAGGAAAACAATATGAAAAATCTAGGATTAAATCTAGCTTTTTTTTTTCTTTTTTTTTTAGTTATGAAGAATTACCAACTATTTTGATATTTAATTTGTGAATAAACATCCTTGGGTTTAAAGGAACACAAGTGTGTTTCTAGCAATAAAAGTGTATGGAGTGTTTGTTTTGAGTCATGAGGACAATGTTTATACAGGTTGGTTTCTTTTTTCTTAATATATATTTCGATAAAAATAATTTCTAATTTTTCATTTAATTTTCAAAAGACATGGAAATTGATTAAAATTTATTTTATTTACACATCAGCTTAATAATTTTGTAATATACAAATAAATATTTTATGTTGAAGGGCAAAAATGTCATTTGATATAAGGTAAGAAGGTTTTATGATCAACCCTAGAGTTTAATTAATTTTTATCGATTTTTGTTTTATCGGCTATCAAATATGTAAATGAATATGAAGAGACGTCATTATTAAAGATAAAGAGACATCACTAAAGATGAAGAGACATTACTAAAGATGAAGAGGCATTATTAAAGATAAGCAGTTATTCTTATCTTCTATATAATTAGACTTCCCTCTTCTCCAAAACATAACCATAACCTAGAGTTATCTCTATGAGTGTTCATAGCCACCAAGAGATTCCGTAAATCCATATCACATAATCAAATCATCGATTCTTGCTATAGGTTCATAGATCTATCGAGTTCTTAGGGTTTTATATTATTTTTGAAGGAGAAATGGAGAATCGTTATTTTCTTGAATAGAAATTTTGTTTAAGGAAATGAAAATCAGAAGGTAAAATGTATAATCATCTTTCTTAAGATCTGCAAATCTTTAGCTTCCTTAGAGTTGTCTATTTTTTTTAAAGGACATGAGAAAACTCTTAATTATCTTGTAGATCTGGATTGGTGTTGGAAAGGATTAAAATTCGAATCTAGTGAGTAATTTAGCGTTTTTTAATCTTTATGATTTGATAAAAAATGGTAGTTATTGATTTCTAGTATATATGTGTTGAAAGAAATTCTAGGCTTTGAAGATCATTAAAGAGATTGAGTTGATGAAGGTTTCTGTATTTCGGTCAAGGAAAAGTGTAGATTTATATATATTTGATCTGTTCATGTTATCAAGTTTTGTTGAATTAGGTGTTGTGTTATGAAAGTAGATTTGGGTGATTTAGAGTACTATTCTTGGAATTTAATACAGGTACGACCTTAATTTGTTTGTTGTATGTGCTTATAGGTTTAGATCTATTTGTTGTATGTGTGTAGGGTCATAATATTAAATCAATCTAATTCTATATAATATATCAAATTGTTTTGTTGTTTGTGATTGGTTACGGTTAGTAAAGACCACACACAGTGTGATGCTAATGCTAGTTACTTGATGATCTATATGTGAGGTTGTCTTGAGTGAACTCGTGCATAGAAATGATTTTGGTAGATTAGGTATTGGCAGTATGGTCACGGTTGCTTGGAGAATTCCAGCATTTTATATATGAATATGACTTATTTTATATATTGTTTGTTTTTCATGAGTTATAGTTCTGAACTGTGTTGTTTGCTAGTTAATTAAAGATAATAAACTGTGTTTGTACATTATGATTATAGCACGATAAATAATATATATTGTGTGGTATAATGCATTTTGTATGTGGTTTGACGTACTGGGCGTTTTCGCTCGCTCTTTTACCAATTTCAAGAGCAAGTAAGGTCTAGTGATGTTTGACCTATTAGGTTATAATATCTATATGGATGATAGGGAAGACGCTAATGGATTGGACTATCTTGCTGATTTCTAGACTTTTATGGTTCCTAAAGCTAGACTTGAAAGATTATATGAAGCTTTGAAATCTTCTCTTATTAACTTTGGTTTTTATTATAAGTTTTGTTGGTATTTTTGAAACTTTTAGTTATAATGGCTTGGTTTATACCATTAAGGTGTTTATCTTAAAAGAGTTTGTTTTTAGAGATAACTTAATCATGTATCATTTTATGTGAGTATTGGAGTTTATTATAATTGTTTATACTTGTGGATTAGATTGATAGCATTGGCATGTTCTTATAAAAAGAAGGACACGTAGCAGGTTGTAATATCCTTATTTTAGAGCGTTACAAATTTCATATCAATACCATGTAAACAAGTGTTGTGGGGCCCATACAAAAGTAGGGAGGAAAATGAAGCATATTTAAAAGGTGGAGTGTGGATTTTTTTTCCAAATTTACAAGAGTGATTTTCTCTTATGAAAACACTGGGTTTTGGTCATAATATTAATTAGATCCAAGTAACACGTCATGGAAGGGGTTTACAATGTAGTTAAGATAAGTTTTAACGTATAATTGGCATTAGTTTCTTTTCAACGTCCTACTTTTGTAAATCTCCATTATTAGTTTTCAAAATAATTTTTCTATGTGTATTATTATTTGTTTCATCAAAATGTAATGAATGATGACAGAATATAGGAAGCAAATGAATATTCAAAAAAATAAAATAAAAAAAAAGAGAAAAAAGGTATGTAAGAAACCAAAAACGATCAACCTGCAATGGTGGGATTTTTTTTTTTTAGATTTATGTATTTGAATCAAAATCAAATCATTGCCATTGGTATAAAAAAGAACCCATACATTTTGATTCTTTTTAACTCTTTAACTGCAGAACATCCTTCTTTACATGTATCCATCTTCTTAAAAAATAATGAGAGAGAGAGAGAGAAAGCATATGATGTCTTTAGTGTGGCTTATATTCGAAAAATTTGTTTGTCCGTAAGTGGATTTCACAGTGAATCGATTTTATTCCATTAAGTTACGACCTATCATAAAAGAAGACACTTACCATTTTTTTACCTATTATTTTTTAACCCATCTACTATAAATAATTGTACATACCAGTTTATACAACATAATTTAATATGATCCAACAATAAATTTATGACTTGT
This sequence comes from Combretum micranthum, assembly GCA_024138025.1. NCBI lineage: Eukaryota > Viridiplantae > Streptophyta > Magnoliopsida > Myrtales > Combretaceae > Combretum > Combretum micranthum. The sequence continues at coordinate 77,086 of JAMXBD010001830.1, read as the reverse complement.
ATGGAAGTCGTTTGTACACGACTTAATATAATAATTTTTCCAAAATAGTTATATCCTTCAAAAATGATATAATGAGAACTTTCAAAAATGAAAATAATAAATGCCTCTGGCAATGAATTGTTCCAAAACTAAAGCATGAACTATTTCCTTTTTAAATCTTATGCCTAACAGGACGTAAGTTGCTTCTAATGCTAGAATATTTTGAGTTTCTTTTAATTTATTATCTTTGAATTCGTGTACTTAAAACCTTAAATATTAGGGGAAAAAAACATAAATAATTACATATATAATCCATTTGACTATATTGTCCTTTTATAAAAAATTAAAGAACGTTGAAAAGGAAAAAACCCATTAGAGTGAAATGACCATATAAGAGATCAAAGAGAAAAAGAAATTAATATTATTAATTTTTTTAATTACAAAAATGCCATTGTGATGAAAAGAATCCTAATTTTAGACAAGTTGAATCCGTCTCTTGAATAGATGAGGTTATAAATAGTTGTCTCGCGCTGTTCAAGAGATGAGCTTAAATTTTTTTTTTATAAACCTCGTCTATTCAACAGACAAGTTTGTACAAATAGAAGGATGATTATCCATCATACTTGTCCTTGTACTTATATCCGCGAAGCAGAACCATCGAACCACAGCCAAGACTTAACGGTTGTTTCATGCCCATGTGATCTATAATAGAACCATAATTTTCAAACAGTTCAAAATGATCAAGGGACTTATTTTGTTTAAGGAGCTCTTCTTTTTCATTTTTTTTTTTTCATATCTCCTTCTTCTCCATCGTAACAGACCTCTCATCACCCTCTTTCACCCCATCTCCCTCTCACTATCTAACCAACAAACAGCTACATTGCACCACTCCATCGACCACCACAAGACCAACCCCTAGCACCATGGACACCACCAACTACCGCAACCCCTAAACTCCACTACCTACCAAAAGCCAAACAACCAACCATCATATCCTTCACCACTTACGCCGTGCCGACAATATCGCCACCATCACTCTTACCTAAACGAACATATCAACCTTATAAACCCCTAGATTTTACGGTAGTTAGAAGTGAATCTTAGGATCGAACTTGAAATCGAAACCCTAAAGTCAAACTAAGTCAACCCTAAAGTCAAACTAAGCCAACCCTAAACTAAACCAGACAGTATCTAAAACCCTAAAATAGTGAATAAAATTGAAAAATGAAATGAACTCAAATTATAAACCGAATATATAATATAAGTCTTAAAATGATTAAATTCACCAAAATATCAATCATTTAAAATCCATATAGGATCGGTTTCCAAATCAGGACATCAACACGCAAAACGAGACAAAATATTCCAACAAACAATCTAGACTAGTAATGTAGTAAGAATTCATAAAAATATCATAGACAATTTATACGGTTCATAAAAACTACAATTATAACTTATTTAAGCATATTTTTATCTCTATTAGTAATTTAATTGTCTTGTTTACTATTTACTACTATCCATGTCTCTCTAGTTTATCTTACACATATGACATGCTTGCTCTTACATTTTCTTTTCTAATACTACTTTCACTTAACTTTTTTTACATTTTATTACAGATTTTCTTCTTTAATTAATTTTTATTCTCTCCCTCCCTCTCTCTTCAAAAACTGTTGGTCATTCCTCTCTCTCTCTCTCTCATATGTTCTTTTTTCTTTTTCAATTAATTTTATTCCATCAATTTTCCTCCATATTTCTCTATAAATACTCTTTTCCCTTCATTTCTTTCACACTTCTCATACACATAACCAAACTCTTGCAAATTTTTTTCTCTTAAGCTCTCCCCTCCTCTCTCATAAAAAATCACTCCAACCATGCACCCCCCACCCCACACCCACACCCACCCTACTCTTCCCCCACCACCCCTCTCTCCTCTCCTCCCCCTACCCTCAAACACACACACACACACACACACACACACACACACACACACAAGTGTCTTCCAAATTTTTCTTATTCCATCATCCATTTTATGTAAACACTAACTAACCCCCTTCATATATTATGTGTGTGATGAGTATGTGTGTGTCTTATATGTTTTCTAAAAAATAATTCCCATGATGCTTAATGCTAGGAAAAGAAAAAAAGACAACACATTAAGCTCATGTCACAATATTATGTTGTATTTATGTGCATATTATGATATCTAAGACTCCCATGTTTTCTTATTAATTATCTTATTTTTATTCCTAAAACTGGAAATATTTCAAGTCTCGAGAAGCCTTGAAATCTAAAACTTCCATATTTTATTTTATTGCACTTACTCTATTTTATATACATGGCAACTGGAATATTTTAAGTCACGGAGAGTCTTGATAATAAGCTAAGACTCTCATACTTTTGTTTCAATACCTTTATGTTCTTATTCATCTATTTCTTATTTTTTATATTCTTAATATAATTCCATGCTATTAATTTTATTTTTACTATTTTTTATGTTCATGCACATATATGGTTATAGAGGATGTTCATACTATGATAAAATAGATTTTTTTTTCCAAAAACATGAATGTTGATAATTTTTTATCATGCAAAATATTATCTAAAAACCATATCTCCATTATTTGGGAAATCCTTTCATTAGGAATAAAAAATTAGAAAGGAATACTCAACCATATTTTTTGAAAATGCTAAAATGAATTTTCCCAAATTATAAATGCTAACAATTCTTTGTTATGCAAATTTTTCTATAAATCTTATTCACAAAACATTTATAAACCTTTTTAGTAAAAATAAAAATTTAGAACAAGTAATTTACTAAATTTTTCTCATGTGCCAAATCTTAAAACATTTTAAAGATAATACAACTTAGAATAATTTTTCTCCATAAATACATTGTTGGAATTATTCTAATATGATTTTGATGATGACAAAAGATGAAATTTAATTGATATATTTGTTTAAGGTTTCATATATATATATATATATATATATCTTATTAGTTTTGAATATGTTTATTATTTGGTCTTCCATAGTTCAGGATCTTCATTTTGATATAGACAGAAGCAAGTTCAGAATCTTCATCTTAAACGAAAATAAAGCATGATCAAGTTTTATTATAGTCAGAAGGAAAATCAGAAGTTATGCTTAAGCTTTGATAATGTTAATCAGAAGTTTCTTCAGAACTTTAGAAAATGAAAAATAAGTTTTCGGAAGTAAGAAATATGTTAGTCAGAAGATGTTTCAGAACCTTCAGCGATGAAAAATAAGTCTGTCAGAAGTTATTTCAGAACCTTCAATCTAACTTAATCAAAGGAATTTTTCTGAAAAATGCTCCAGAGCTTATTTCAGAAGTTTTGATTGACAAAAATATTTATTGATTTATTTCTTGATGGAATTCGAATTATTTTCAAGACCTAGCTCCATGAGTCAAGTATATTTTGGGGAATATACTTGATGTGTTCCATAAAACTTGGATAATATTTTTGGGTCTTATTACATCAAGTATATGTGAAGAATATTTATTTTGCGAAATGATTGGAGTTATTTTACAAAAATGATTAAAGATATTTTCCAGGATTATTTGGATAAGGATATGGGTGAAAAACAGAAAGTTATCCTAAAGATTTGTTTATTAGTCAAAGAGATATATTTATTACGGTAGTTTATCCATTCCTCTTCTCATGGGATATTATCTAATTTGTTTTTCAGTTATGGATATCACGGAAATATCTTAGCAAACATATCTCCAACAGAAGGCTTATCTATAATATCACGGCAATAGAAGATTTTACTCCAACAGATTCGGTTTTTGATTTCCAGATTTTATTCAAGAATATCTCGATTGAAAAATTCAAAACAGTAGAATATATCCTTCGAAACAGAAAGTTCTAGCTGTTGGAATACTATTTTTTTAGCAAAGGAGACGCTATGGATATGTATATAAATATCAGAACCTCCAGCTGAAGAAAGTAGCAAGCTTTCAGAACGTGATACAAAAGATATAAGTGACAATCCATATTGAATTATTTAGTCTTCATTTGTCGTGAGAAAGAGAGCTTAGTCATTGTGTTTTAAAGTGTAGAGATATAATATTTATTCTCTTGTTTTAGTTTCATTTTGTGTGAGAATTGTAAAAGAGTGAATCCATCACTGAAGTTGAGTGTTTAGCTTTTGTAGAAGCTTGTGAGACTCATCAGTGAGACTTGACCTTTGCAAGGTTGATTTGTAACTATTTATTTGAATAGTGGAACATAACTGGTAAAGACAACTAGGATCTTGGCGTGGAGCTGGAAGAGTGGACTGACGCACAAGGCGGAACCACTATAAATCTTTTACCTGATCTTCTTATCTCTTCACTATTTATATTTCAGCAATTTATTTTATAGCAGTTTAATTGTTCATATTGTTCTTGTTTATTAAAATCAAAGGGGATTGTTTTAAAAAAGGCAAAAATCTTTAATTTCTGAAATAATCAATTCAACCTCCCCTTCTTGATTATTTTCGGGACCTACATACATAGAGATTCATGTTTTAGAAAATAATTAGTTAAAAGAGCTCATTATGAAAAGGAAATATTATGGATTCAAATGAATATAAAACCATGATTTTTAGTAAAGTCTCACATTTACAAAAATCTAAGAATTTAAATTTTATTTAAAAACTCAAAAATAAAATTTTTCATAAACTTAACTTTTCAACCTTAAAAGTTTCTATTTTGAGACATCCTTAGGATTAGGTATGTAATATGAGTTACTACCACTACTATATGATTTCTAAAGCTAAATATATTTTATGCTTATCCTAGGAAGTCTAAAAGAAGTAAAACTTTGAAAATATGAAAACAACAAGGTCTGGAACCTTTGGGACAGATTCTATACTACGTGATTCCAAACCTTAAATGACCTTAAATGTTAAAATAACCTTAGAAATGGATACAACATTCAAAGTTAAAATGAGAAAGTTATAATCATTTTAACTTGGAACTTCCGTAACAGAGAAAAATGATGCGAATAGTGTAAAACAAGGTTAAAAAATTAAGTAAAACTTGAATGAAATACTCATTTCAGGTTTTTTTTTTTTTTTTTTAGGTGACAAAGATCCCAGCTACCATTTCTCAAAGATTACTTTGATTGATAACATTCGCTATGGCTGAGTGAGTTTTTCTTTATGCTTTATGTATTCTAAAATGTACTTGTAGAATAGAGTACTAGATTATATGAAAAGATAAAAATGAAATGCATGAGGGATTTTATAGGAATTTTTTATGAGATTCATTATGCTGGACCAATAAACAATAAGCACATCGAAACTTCAATGGTTGATTAATGTTGAGTTATGTGTGAATATTGGTTGATCACCATAAATGGAAATTAATTACAAATTAGAAATCCCTTTAAGAATAAATTGATTGTACATATCATTTCGTGGGTCACGTTTGAATTTTGCTACTACTCCTCTGTGTGAGACAAAAAATGTAAGTTGCCAAGCTACTTCATGAGAGACTAGGTCGTTTAAGGAAAATGGCCTCATGGGGTAATCATACCAAATCGATCGCTTTGGATAAGATTACCTGGGGACTAGTAATACAGTTGATTGGAACCTCAAGACGCATGCACAATTTCAAAAAGTTCAGTGGACCATTGAAAGCATTCTCTAACCCTTGATATGGAGGACGTAAATTCATTCTACATACAATTCTAGACATTTTATGTATATGTTTATTCATATGGATGTTACATCTCATATACTTGCTAACAAACTTGTTTTTATGTTATTGGGTATAGGTACGTTTTACATAGGTAATTATCTCACTAAGCTAGTTATGCTTATACCCCAACAGATTTTTGATATCGCAGGTTCATCTATTTTTGTATCCAAGTTCCCTTTTACTCTAGTAAGAATCATGCCTTTTTGAAGAGCTTTCGGAGTAACTCTACTCAAAGACCTTAAAATAGATTTCTTTTAAAATCTCTAAATTTTGCATTATTTTTGCTATAGTTAGACTTTGCTTTTATGTCAATATTTTGGAGACTTTATCGAAGGAAAGCCTCTATAACTATGTAAGACTATAAATTTTTAAGTTATGAAAATGCCTATTTAGTATTTTCTTGTATGCCATTTTATTACTATCTTAACTTTTATACCCCATCGACGTTTTCTATTATTGTGAAAGCACACCTTGCATATGGTATTAAAACTTTTGCATGACCAAGGAAATTAATTCCTAAGATTTAATACCATATGCGGCAAATTGCCATGTTTATGGTACCCCTTGGAGCGTGACACACCTTGCCTAGCCAGCATCTTCATCAAACCCCAGTCACCCAAGCAAACCACAACTACCCACCATCTAACCCACATTTACCCTCTAGGTTAAGCCATTGCTATGAATTTCCCAATCACAGAAGCCGTTGCTCTTTCCTTTTGCATTTTTTTTATCCATCGACAATAAACTCGTTTGTTGAACAAATGAGATTTACAAAGAAAATATCATGCTCGTCTCTTAAAGAGACAAGATCAACTACTTATAATCTCATTTCTTTATCAAACAAGTTCAACTTACCTAAAATTGTAACTATTTTCGTCCTAGAAGTATTTTTGTAATTTTTTTTAAAATTAACAATATTAATTTCCTTTTCCTAAAGATCAAATACATCTTTTTCAAAAGATTATACGATTTAAATACACCTTTAAAATAAGAAGTTAAATGTACATAAAATACAAAATTACTATTAATAATTTCGTAAGTAGTACTCAAATGCTTTTAAACGTAGTTTGTTTGCACTTTCTTCTATTCTCATCGATCCCTAACAACTTCTTTAAAAAACTAAGGCCTTTCTAATTATTTGTAAAATATTCGTTTTTTGGCAAAAAAAGAAAAAAGATATTGTTATTCCTTTTTTATTTTTTTCTGCCTTTTAGGATTATTTTTAAAGAGTGACAGTGCTCTCTTTTATAAAAATAATATAGGATTAAATCTTTTTTCTTTTGGTTTAATTTATTGGGGAAATAAAAAGAAAAAGAAGAAAGAAAGCACGTTTTCATTCTTCCATCTAATCATTTGCCTGCTTTTGTGGACAAGGTAGGTAAATATCATTTTCAAGAACAAAAGGAAAAAAGCTCGCATCGTATTGTCATAGCAGTAGGTATGTCCTACTAGAATAAATTATAAGCACCACCGTAGCACACGCCAAGAAAGTACACCTCTGCTATTAAAATAGCCACCACAAAAAATTTACACACACGACAAGCAGTTCAACGCTCTAAGCGTGACGATAGAAACCCAAAAATAAAATAAAACAAAAAGTTATCGTACTGTGAATGAGGTGCGGTTTAAATTGATTTTGTGACATACAGAAAATAGCCATAGGATTCATAAAAGGTCTATAGTTGTGTTCTCAATCCGGTTGCACTCACATTCTAATCTTCTAGAAAGCATGGCTCAGGCATGAAAATAGTGTATGAGTAGCACACTGGACTGGATGTAGTCCTATTAGTTTAAGATAATCTTATATTGCTTTGTTTGGATTAAGATAAAGATGCCATGTCTTGTCTCGTCCTGTCCTGTCTTCTTCCACAGTTCCACTTACTGACCAAGTTTGCTTCCTGCAACATCCACCACAAACCTATATCTAACATCATTCTTTTCAAGCCTCTCAAATGCTTGGTTGATGTAATCCATTTTGACCACTTCTATTTGGGATGTCAAATTCTTTTCCTTGCAGAAATCAAGCATTTCCTTTGTTTCCTTCATGCTTCCTATGAAACTCCCTGTGATTACCTTCCTCCCTGCACAATGTTGCACCACATGAATATTAAAAGTATGAAACACTAAAAATTCAACATCATCATCGAAATGAGATTCAAGGCTGTAATCAAACAACAAGCGTTACAAGCTGCTGAATTGGAAAATAGTATTTCAGTCTTAAAGATCCAATGATTTCTAAGTAACCAAACTGTCCACATGAGTACGTAAAAATGAATTGCAAGAAGGAAAATAGGGGCATTCAAAATGTCGTTCTCTGCAATGGAAAATTGTGAAGTGATCAAACCAAAAGCAGTTGAATATGCTATTTATCTATCAAACCTGTTTCATCCTAATTGGGAAAGGAATGCTAACTAGATCATAAGCCCTTAAATTCTAAATATTAGAATACATGGATTTAGATTGCATTGGTACAATCATTCTTTCCTCGATAACAATCGCAACACACAGCCATGCAACATATTATTATATATGAAGAGACAGAGACACAGAGAGAGAGAGAGCTCACCAATCATGAGTACTGGGGTCATAAACTCAAGAGGGGTGTTAATAACACCCAATAAAATCAACTTCCCATCCAGCTTCAACAAAGAAAGGTAAGGCTCAAGTGGGTGCTTGACAGGCACGGTGTCGATTATATAATCCAAAGAATCAATAGCCTCTTTCATCTTATTCTCATCTGAGCTAACCAAATATTCATCAGCACCAAGATCTTCCAATGCCTCAACCCTTTTCCGATCAGAAGAACTTATCACAGTGACATGGTGTCCCATTGCCTTTGCTAATTTTACACCCATATGTCCAACCCCACCAAGCCCAAGTATGCCTCCTCTAAGCCCACTTTGCTTCAGACCAAAGTGGCTTAGCGGACTGTAAATCGTGACTCCTGCGCATAGCAAAGGAGCCGCCTGCTCTGGTGCCATTCCCTCAGGAATTTTCACCACAAACCTAAATAAAAGAAAACATGGGTTACTTTCTTTTTTTTTTTTTTTTTCTTTTGTAAAAAATACAAGGCACAAGTAAGGGAAAAGGAAATTAATATTACTTTTTCTAAAAAAAAATTAAAAAAATGCCACTAGGATAAAAATAATCTCAATAATAGGCAAGTTGAACTCGTCTCTTGAAAAGACGAGATCATTAGTAGCTGACCTCGTCTCTTCAAGAGACGAGGTTAAATCAAGTCATCTTCAATCTTGTCTCTTGAAGAGACGGCCACTAATGACCTCGTCTCTTCAAGAAACGAGATCAACTTGCTTATTCTTAGGATTATTTTTTTCTTATGGATTTGTATAATTTATTTTAGAAAGCTGGTTATTTTTTTCCTTAATCCACAAAGGTAATGTATTTCTCAAAAGTAAAACCCAGATCACTTATTTGCCCAAATATCAAAACATAGATTACATATCTGTTCAAAACAAATACCCGAATCACTTATTTGTAAAAATACCCAAAAAAAATGATATTTTTGTATTTTTCTCTAAATAATTTCAATGTTACCTACAGACAAGTAGAGAAAGCTGTACTAAAATAAATCCATAGGCCCACGCTGCTGCATTCAGAGATTAAATCAATCAATACATACGTGTTTTTTCTATCTAAATCTAACACGTGTCAGCGTTTATGCAGAAGATAAGATATGCAGAGAACGACCTTCATACAATCCGATGACAACATATTCATGATTTCATGATCCTACGATGGAAATCTTCCATTTTTATATCAGAATCATAAGGGGGGAAAGCTAAGATCCTGTTTTAAGTAAAAATGATAATATTTCTCTCTCAATTTCATGTCATGTTTTCGTGCTGATGCTTCCTAATACATATCATTTCTCTTTAGATTGGCAAAACCTTGATCAGATATTCCATAAATGAAGTCTCTGTATCTAAATAGGGTCTCATATGTCATAAATATTATAGAAAAGTTGCTTTCACGTGTTGTAAGACTTCACTATGACAAGTAAAACTTAAGTCAAATGATTAATTAAGGGTGTTTTTTTTATCTGTATATTTGTACATTAATTATATATAGAAATATGTCTGATTTACATATAGATATATCTATAGTTGTTCTATTTGATCTTTTTACGAGAATTTCAATCTATTTTTTGATAAATAATTTGGTAGTGGTGTCATTCCCACTGAAAAAAACTAGTGGTCCAATCGTAGAAACTAGTAATTTCTAGACAGGTAATACTCAATCATGAAGCAGAACCTTCACATAAAAACTCATAACCAAAACAACAAGTTTGACAAGAGGGGAAAAAAGTGAAAAAAAGGGTTTTACACACGAGAATTCATTGTAAATCAGGACTTACTTTTGATCGACGACCATTTCAGCAGCAAAGCCACCTTGTGTGGGCTTACCATCAGTATAGACATCATTATAAGACCATATCTTTTTACTGCAGTACTGTTCTATGTCGGATTTGCATGGCTTACAATTTCTGCAGCACCCAATAATAACTCCGATTCCAACACACTCACCAACCTTAAAATTGGTAACATCCGATCCAACTTCCAGAATTTCACCTACCACTTCATGCCTGTGCACAGAAACAGTACATAAAACATTGACAACCACAACAAGAAGAGCAAAAAAAAAATTTGTATATTTTAATATAGTATTGGATTTATATATATAGAGAGAGAGAGATTTTTACCCAGGGACCATGGGGTAGTTGGACATGCCAAGATCATTCTTGACTTGGTGAAGATCAGTGTGGCAGATTCCACAGTAGAGAACTTTGATGTACACGTCCTCAGGACCTGTGTTTCTTCATAATCCCCAAAAAGAAGAAAAAAAAAAAAAAAACTCTTTTTTAAAAGAAGTAAATAAATGAATAGTCTGGGTGGTTTTGACTCCATCAGTCAGGATTTTACCCTGGATTACTGTTACGGATTTACCACCAATACAGTCTCTATGTAAGCAGTGAAATCGAACCGAGGCTTATTGGCCTTGATATGAATTGATGATAGTAATACCTGAGGGAGAAAGTGTAAGGAGAAAGATGACCAGAAGGATCTCTAGCTGCCCATCCTGCTGTTGTTCTCTCCGCATCAAGACCGCCCATTTTCCAGTACAACAAGGTGTGTCACTGTTCTCGGTGTTTTGGATGTGATGTGGGTGTTTGTGCAAGAAAGCTGGAAGGAATATGCTTTACGCAGTAAGCAGAGAACCAGAGCAAGCTTGATTTGTAATTTATAAAAATGTGGATTGCGGATTAAACAAAGTAAGTGGGGTAGGTGTGCTTGTGAAATGTCACGTATGATCAATCATATGGTGGCTTTATACACTTGTCTCTCTCTCCATCGGTTTCCAAATTTTTATAGGAAGAAATCCTGTTTCTCTTTTTATATTGGTTTTTGAAAAATTAGGTAAAATTTCAACAGTTATAATTTGTAAAACGAGGTATATCTGCCTCATAGCATGATTTTCAAAAATTGTTAAGTAATATATCTTTATCTATTATAATATTTCTTTGAATTTTCTTTTTTTTTTTATAGTGATGCGGAAAAAATAATAGACACATTTGAACAAAAGAAAGTTGTCTAAAAAGGAAAGGAGGAGTGATGCAACTGACATAACAGATACACATTTGAACAAAAAGGAATCGCCAAAAAAGACGAGGAGGAGAAAGCCCTAGGCTACCTTATGCAACCGATCTTGGAAGATAAGCCGCCGACATTGAAGGCTACACCATCGGCATTGAAGCTAGCTTACATTGCCCCAATTTCGTCCTTCGAGTTTTAAACTACCAGCATTAATTCTAGACTGCCAGCTTTTATTTTACACTATTAGCCTATATTGTTAGCTTATGATGCACGATTTATTTCTTATTTATCTTTTTAGGTTTTTTATGTAATAGTATAAATAGTTTTTTTAATTTGTCTTTCTTTTAAAAACTTTGTTATATACTTTTGAAATCCTAAATTAAGAGAAGTTTCTTTTTGAGATTGCATCATTTACAATTGTTATGTAATTTAGATCACTTGGTAAGTGCTCTAGTTTGTATTTATGCTAACTCGTTGTGTCAGAGTAGTATCACAGCGAGAAAGTTCTTGTAGAGATGTCAGGACACAATAGTTTAGGAGGTGGTCACGTCTCAAATGTTATTAGGATGTGGAAGCCCTGCAAACCAAGTCACAGGCTCAAAAGGCGGTATTGGATACGATGGATTAGAGAATCCAACGTTTAGGCCAGTGTCTTGAAGATTTGATTTAAGTGTTTCAACATGATGGAGCCCGATACCAATAGAGACAGGGATGTTAGTGATTGTGCCCTAGGCCAATTATTGGATATTGCCATATATAAATATATATATATATATATTATTGACACAAAGATATTTCTATTATATTGTTTGCATGTTTACTTTATAATAGGATCCATGAATAATTTAATTATTCTAAATGTCCCTAGATGCTCATTATTGTAGGAATGATAATGAATTAAATCTAGTATGAGTTTTTGTTTGATAGTCATGAGATGTCTATTTATATAGGAATATAAATCAAACTCATAAGCACATATTACAGGACTATGTACTAGACTGACTCGCTATGAGATCACTACATGATCAGTGCCATAAGTGATTCTTACAATAATAATGTCAGTGTATCCTTAGACTTAAAATCACCATAAGTTTCAATATGAGGAACATTATGATTCGACTCAATCAAACGTTATTTTTAACTGGGAAATTATAAAAGTTGAGATTGAGCGTAATGTGAATCATGTAGAGGAAGTAGAGTGATTAAGATGAGATTTGCCTCTCTCATTATGAGAGAGATATCTCTGGACCCTTCGATAAGTGAACTGAAAAATGCATGATCATGCTCAAATGAATTGATAGTATCATCAATTTCATTTGTTTTGTCAGTTCACTTGGAGATCAAGAAATGATAAGATTGAACGATATAAGGATGATACTATCCATATTCTATGTTCAATCTAGATATCATGTGACAAAAGGATAATGAAATAAGTTATGAATCAAGAAAAAATCGAATCACTAATCTTCACTTAATTTGGTAAACATAATGTTTTGTTAGAGGCCGCTTATGTTTTATTGACAAAAATGTTTTAGGTCAATGGCTAACATTATGTGAACCTATAGGGTCACACAAAACAGAATGAACAAAAAGGATCATTGACTAAATTTAAATAAGTCCAACGAGAATAATAAGTTTATTTATTTATTATTAATCTTACTTTGTTAAGAATAATAAATAAATATAATCTTTTGAGAGCAATAATTTCTAATTGGACTAAGAATTCTTATGTTAATAAATTAATTTATAATTAATTTATCCATAACAAAATTGGGGATATTAATGTCATTATTCATATTGACATTATTATGAATAAGACATAAGAGATTTCTTTTAAGGTGAATGACATATGTTATCAATATTAGACCTACAGAGAAATTCTGTAAACCCTAAAAGAGAGAACCACAAGAGTCGTAAGTAAAATTTTCTCCATCAAATCTAGAAGTGTTCTAGATCTTCTAGATAACGTTAGCATCTGAAGAATAATTTTTGACGGAGTGTTTATTCGTGTGGATATTGTAACGCCCCAAAATAAAGACATTACAACCCGCCACGTGCCTTCTCTTTATAAGAACACGCTAAGGTTATGAAATACTAATCCACATATTATATCAAAAATACATCTCTTATACTCACATATAAAAGGTATTTGTTAAACAATTTATCATAGAAATAATACTCTTGAATTAACCTATTAGCATAAATCAAAGCCAACATCATCTTGACTTATAACTTAATCAAAAGTCCCATAAAGAAATCTTAAACTCATAAAGTAAATAAAATCTTTCAAACTACTTCATAGATTATTAAATCGTCTTCCTATCTCTATGTATCCAAAATCTACCTCTACTGATCCTTCACAAAAAAGTTAAGTTCACTATCATCATCCCCATGATCTACAGAGATGTCATATCCGGTAAAATCATGAATCACCTTATCTTCTCCTGCTCCTGAAAAATGAATGGAATGAGCGAAAATGCCCAATACATCAGACCACACACAAATGCATATGCATACACAACATATATATATTCAAATGCAACTATTTCTAATGCAACAAACGCAAATTATTATCTTTTAAATTGGCCAGCATACAACACAGTTTAGAACTATCTGCAGTCCAGTCTTAAACCTGGAGTAACTCATGACTTCATAAAAACAAACATATAGAAAATAGGTAATTATACATATATTGGTGTTGGAGAATCATCCACACACTGCGACCTCTGTCAAAACCTAATACACCGGAATCATTTCTATGCATGAGTCCACTAAGGACAACCTGACATATAGATCATCAGGGTGCCTCGTTAGTATCACACTCTGCGTGGTCTTTACTAACCAAAACCAAACACAAGCATCAAAACAATTTAATATGTCATGTAGAATTAAATTGATTTGATATTCTAAACTCACACACATACAACAAGCAGATCTAAACCTACAAGCACATACAACAAACAAGGTAAGGTCGTACATGGATTCACTTCAACTCTAATCTCACCAACAGAACTTCTATCATAAAAGAATTCCTAATCTCACAAGAACTCTTGATCCACAACATATCTCAATCAATTTCGATTTCATGCATATAATAAACTCCTAACCCCGAATTCCATAGATTGTACTCCTAATCACAGATCTATAAAAGATCAACACATATGTTCCTTTTGTTCACAATTCAATAAAACCTTCAAACACATCTTTCACCAAAATTCTTAGTTATCTCCACAATTCCTTCAATATACAAATTCTCAATTAATAAAACAATTACTAGAAAAGATTATAATTTTATAACCATAAAGATTTGTTTAGATCCACACTTACCTAGAACGTGCAGATCTCGCTTGAATAGAACTTTAATTCAAACAAATAATATACTACGATCATAATCCTATAATTTGCTAATCTTAAGAAATTACAAATTCTAAGATAGATCTTACCTTTAATTGATCGTAGATTCTCTTAGAGATCCAAAAACCATATCTTGAATCAAAATAGGGTTCTTCCTCGAAAGCTCCTTCAAAAACCATAAGCAGAATCCTAAGAAAGATGTAGATTTCTTGAATCCTTGAAAAATCATGATTAGATCTTCTTACCTGAACCAAAATCTTGATCTCCTCTTGATGAAAAACTCACAATAGATCTTTTTAGAAAAGTTTCTAGGTTTAGAAAGAAGTGGAATAGGGTAAAAATATAAATAAACTTTTGTGACCCTTCAATTTCCGTAACACTACATTGGAAACAAAAAGACAAAAAATCGTTCAATTCTTATAACACCACAGGAAACGACAAGACACCTCATGTATTATATGCCTGCCATATAATACACTTAAATAAAACTTATGAAGATGGATCATAAAACCCTCTCATTTTATATCAAATGATATCTTTTCTCTTCAATATAAAATATTTATTTGTATATTACAGATATTGTAGAGGGGATTGCGAATTCGCGATACCTATAGATCCGATTTGCCAATTGATTTCAAGCTTTAAGGTTAAGGTATAAATTCGAGCTATTTGTTTTATTTTGATCTAATCAAAACACATGGATGCTGGATTAAGGTTTTTTTTTTTTTTTTTAAATTCTACTGCAAAAAATTAAATCTTTATAAATCCTAAAACCTAATGGAAACCCAACAAGGGATGTTGGTGGGAGATAACCAAAGGCAGAAGATGCTTATGGTGATCCGATCAATCGACTTGTAGCTACAAATCAAAGACCTTAGAATTCTGATGAAGAATCTGATAGGAAGATGCAATTTTGTATGAAGAAAGGCAACCATGGAAGAGAGGCGGCGATGGTGGTAGCAGATACCAAAGGAGCTACTATGGGTATGATCAAGGAGACGGTGGTGATTTCTGTCTAAAGGTAGATATCCCTAACTTTAATGGTAAGCTCAATACTGAAGAATTCTTAAATTGGCTAGTTGAAGTAGATAGATTTTTCTATTACATGGAGATTCTTGAGGAGCGTAGGGTTAGCTTAGTAGCATGTTGGTTGAAAAGTGATGCATCATCCTGGTAAGAGATGCTTTAGAACAGGAGATACTGTGAGGGAAGACAACCAATGAGAACCTTGTATAGGATGAAGCAATTGCTACAATAGGAATTTCTACCCCCTGATTATGAGCAGATCCTCTTTTAGCAATATCGGTGGTACCACCTGGGGCAGAAGATCATGCATGAATATACCACAGAATTTATGAGGTTGACAAAGAGAAATGACCTAAAGAAGAGTGAGGGTGAGCAAGTAGCTAGATACCTGGATGGCTTAAAACTGCAGATTCAGGATAAAACCGGAGACCATGGTCTTTGAAATTTGAATGAGGCTAAAAACACGGCTCTTATAGCATAATTGATGTTACAAGAGAAGAGCAATTAATTTGATGGTGGTAGTAGGGGATTTGGGGATGAAAGTTCAAATAGACTGTGGTTAAGAAGAGTAAGACCACCTCGGAGATAAAGTAGGAGTTAATGATTAGAAGGAAGATAAAGCATTGGGCGAGAAGCCAGTTGAGACGAAGGACACGCGAAAACAGAACAATCCCTATGCGAAGCCAATATTAAGGAAGTGATATCGTTGTAACCAGCCATACCATCAATCTAACAAGTGCTCCAACAAAAGAGGAATTAACATAGTCGAGAGAGATAAAGAGGGTGAAATTCACTGTAAACCTAATTGGGGTGATGAATACTATAAGGATGAAGACGAGGATGATGAGTAAGCTTAAGTAATTAGGAAGCAAATGTTGGCATCGAAGCAGGAGGAGAAAACTCAGCAGCATCAGTTGTTCCGCACTAAATGTATGATTGATGGCCAAATCTTTGAGTTAATAATAGATAGTGGTAGTTGTGAGAACATAATAGGTAGAGAAGTTGTGCAAATGTTGCAATTACCAAATGACAAGCATTATAACCTATATAACATTAGGTGGATTAAGTGAAATACTCAGATACTCTCCTTGTTACTTTAGAAAGGGTTAAATTAAATAAAATAATAGATAGTTAGTTTTGAGTATAGTTAGACAAATTAAATAAATAAAATAAGTAGACAATACAAAAATGAATAAACAATTTGATGTAAATAAATTAGTAAATTGATTTGAATTGAAATTGAGATTTGAAATATATCACACCCCGCCCCCGCAGGCAACGGCGATGTAATGCCAGGGCAGGCAAACCCACCACTAGCCCCCTAGTGGTAATGGCCGACAGCTCAACTGGTGAAAGGTGCTGCCTTTGGGGCAGGCAAAAGCCTTAGGTCTGGGGTTCGAATCCTAGAGTCTGTAGACTGGATTCAACTCTGCCTAAGGGTAACAATACCTATAGTGCCCGTGGTACCCTAAGGGGCATGCGTTGGTTGGGGTCACCATGATGCAATGGTGGTGTCGGCCATTATCACTAGGGGGCCAGTGGTGGGTTTGCTTGCCCTGGCATCACGTTGCCGTCGCCTGTGGAGGCGGGGCGTGACATAAAGAGGTGCTGCTTTTGGGGCAGGCAAAAGCCTCAGGTCATGGGTTCGATCCCTGAAGGCTGCAGATGGGGTCAACTCATCCTGAGGGTAACAATACCTATAGTGCCGGTGATACCCTGTGGGGCATGCGTTGGTTGGGGTCACTATGATGCAATGGTGGTGTCGACCATTATCACTAGGGGGCCAGTGGTGGGTTGTCTGCCCTGGCATCACGTTGCCGTCGCCTGCAGGGGCGGGGCGTGACAAAATATTTTATAAGATCATCTATTTTCCTTAATGACTTTTCTTAATAAATCAAACTATCAAATTTTTAACTCAATTCTTCATTCCGAACTCCTTTTATTCGAAATTCCAATTCCTAAATCCCAAAACAAATATCTTAAACGTTTTGTAAACTCCTGGCCCTTTATATTTTAGTCAACTTTCATTTGCTTGAATCTTGATAACTTTTGAAAACATCTGCTTGTTTAAAAATATCAAATATAAACTTAAAACCCAATTTAAATATCAGTTTTTTGTAAACTAAACTTCTAAAGTATGTTTCCAAATCAAGTTAGTAATTTCTACAATGTATATTCTCAGATTATTTTCAAATTAGTTTGGTACTTAATATAATTATCTGAAAGGTTGAAGCCTTAAACCCTTAAACTTTAGTTTAAATTTAATTCCTTAATTCTCGTAAAATTTGAGTCCATCCGCTTGTATAAAAATATCAGTTCTTAAACTCAAACTCGAATTAAATATCAATTTGATTTAAGATAAACTCCTAAATTCGGTTCTATTTTAAGTTCTTAATTTCTAACCTATTGATTCTGAAATCATCTTCTAAATATTTCTAGAAATAAAGATATTTGATTTGAAAATTCTAAATCTAATACTTTTATTCTAAAATATCATAACTTTTATCCTTTTCTTTTCCTTATCTTTCTTTTTCCCTTAACTTCTTTTTTTTTTTTTTATGTTCCATTCCCTTTTTGTTTCCTTCTCTCTCCTGTATCTTCTCTTTCTTCTACTTCTTTCCTTTTTCTTTTTCTCTCTTAAGTTTATCTTCATAAATCTGAATTTCAAGAAGAGAAAAAGAGAAATCGAAGTTAGGAAACAAACCAAAAGATGGAAAGCATGTTAGAAGTAGCTTAATCAACAAAGGAGAAGAAGAATAAGGAGGAAGATCAATTTTGCATGTGTTTTTCAAAAAGATAAGTTGCTATTTCTTTTGCTTTGGTTGTTGTTTATTTTTGTATACGATGTATTGATACAAGATTCAAGTTGGGTTTGTGATGAAATTGATGAATGATGGATATGTGGGTTATGCATGAATGGAGAAGGTTTGATGAAGTGGGTCGATGATGTAAGATGAGAAAAATATGTTTGGAAAGGTTGTGAATATGATTTCGATCTTGTATGCTACTGTTAGGATGATTTAGTTGATGTGTGTGATGAACAAGTAGTTGAAATAGGGTAAAAAGACAAGGAAAACACATAGCTAGGATCCCTTGTTCATCACAGGTGTGATGTAACCCGTGATCTTCTCGGATCTTGAATTTTCGAGTGTCAAAGCCTAGATCACGGCCATGATGGGGAGAGTTATCTCTACAGGTCAAATTTTTCCAGCACGATACTGTTTGGTATTTTAATCATAACTTCTTTATCCAAACTGGGATTAAGATGATTCAAAATGCTTTGAAAAGCTTAAAAAGAGATATATAACTTTCATGTTCTAAGTTTTTGCAAATTCAAAAATTATCATGGCCGAAATTTTAATTCTTTTCAGCTGCTACGTTTTTCAAACAAAGTTGAAAACTTATTTTACTAGTTAAAAGTGTATAGTTAGTCATAAAATGAATCTTTTTTTAGCTAAAATGAGATAGATAAATTATATTTGATGTGTTACATTTGTTGAATGATATAATTAAACATGAGTTTAGTGAATTTATAGATTTAATAGATAATTTTATTTCACATAAAGTTGGATATAAAATAAACTTAGTTAATAATCTAAGCTCAACTTGGCTTAATGAATTTGAATGAACTAAAATGAATTAGATTAATTAAGTTTAATCAATTTGGCCAAGATTAAGGTAAAATAAACTTAAGTTAATATGAACCTTAGTTATAAAATGAACTAGTTAATAATCTTAGTCTAACTTGACAAAATGGGCTTGAGCAAGTTAAAATATATTAGATTGATTAAGTTTGATTAACTTAGCTTAGTAATTGGATTAAATGATTAATTATAATCAATTTGTTTAGGTTTAAGTTAAAATGGATTTAAGAGTTAGTAATGGATTAGAATGATATGTTAGGATAACCTTAGTATAACATAGGGAATATGTTGTTTCAAGTGTATGACTGCTTGGAAAATAAATGATTTTGGAATATGAATGTTTTGTTGGTGTTTTTGTAACAAAATACTATAATCAAAGAGAAAAGAAATACTTTGATAGACAAATGAGAACTATCCATATTTTGACAGGCCGATTTTTGTGGCCATAACAGGATCCCTATTTAGTGTCTGATCAAATAGGGTTAAATAAAAGTTTGAAATAAATAGATAATTTATTTAATTACTAAAATAGTTTAAATTCTTAAATAGATGTTTGAGTTTGCCTTTTGAATCTTTTGGATTTTCTTCTTAAATGGATTCTAATATGCCTTCTGTCTCTAATTGGATTTCATATATATGAGGTACACAATAACTTGTGTGTTTGATGCTAAGGTAGCCATACTAAAATGAATTAAAACTTAAAGATGACCTAATTAATTGAGTGATGCTTGTGCTTGTGACATTGAATTCGGTCTGAGGAGTGACAACCTTATCTGAGTGAGCACGATAGTTTAGGCGCTTAAGCCACTAGTCATGATGCAATAACCTTTCTTAGTGGCGCGGCAGATAATTGATAGGGAGTATCGTATCGTATCGTTGTAACATTTTCTTATTCTTAAAAGGATATAATATGATTTAGTTCACGTTTATGGTGACAATTGAACTAGGTGATATTATTGATTAAATTAAGTAAATTTGATAACGGCTGTAAACCTTAAATGATGTTACTTTTCTTTATCGGTTATATCAGAGATATAGGTATTCGAGCTGCTTATATCAATCCCCTAAATAGCTACGGTTACTCGGAACCTCTAGATTCCTGCGCTTGAGTAGTTGTCTGGGGGGGCTATCGATGCGCTCTCCCATTGCTATGGTAGTGGGCCAAGGGTGGAAAATTGTTTCCTGGATTGTTTCGAAGTTTGGATGCTCCAATGTTGATTTGTTTACTTTAAATTGAAGATAATAATTTTTTGTTTGTTTCATTACATTTAGTTAAGCTCGTGTGACATTCCGTGTGTGTTTGTATTCTGTGTACTGAGCTTCGATTCATTATTGTTATTGTTGCTCTTTTTCCAGGTATTATATGGATGATTGAAGTTGATGACTATATGATGATGATGATAATGTTGGTGATGATGATGAGGATGATGTTTATGTTATTAAGGATTATGATTTAGGTATGGGCGATCCCAAAGATGCTTAGGGAGAATAAAGGGAAACAGGGTGTTAGATTATTTGTATTTAATTATATTTTGTTTTGTATAAGGAACTAGATTTATCTTTTGAATTTGTATTTTTCTTTTAAATAAGGCGTGGTGGTGCCCAAGAGTTTATAATTGTAGATCTATCTTTAAGGGTAGATTATAAAATGTTTTTATAAAGTTTTATTTCTTAAAAAGTTGGTATACCCTTATGAGAGTAGAGATTTTTAAAATGTGTTTAATAAAGTTCAATTCACCACTACTAAATCTAGTTAGATTAGAAATTTAAGCAAACTATTTCAATAGTTAAAATTGGTTAGCAATATTCAAATTAAACATATCATTCAAGGAAATCTGAACATGTAATACATAAAGTATTATACGTATCAGTAATGCCTTAATTAAATTTAAGGCGTTACAACTAAAAAAGACAGATAAGAGATAAATCATGCATCATAAGCTAACAATATAGGCTAGTAGTGTAAAACAAAACTGGTAGCCTAGAATTAATGCTAGCGGTTTGAAACTCGAAAAATGAAACTGGGGAAATGTAGGCTAGCTTCAATACCGACAGTGTAGCCTTCAACGCCAGCAGCTTATCTTCCAAGGTTTGTGTGTAAGGTAGCTTAGAGCTTCCTCCTCCCCTCCTTCTTAGACGACTCCCTTTTGTTCAAATATGTCTCCCCTCCTCTTCTTCTTAGATGACTCCCTTTGTTCAAATATATGTCTATTATGTCATCCGCATCATTCTCTTCCACCTGAGAAAAAACTCGTCTTCAAGTTTAGGGTTGAATCTAGATATAAGGTTTTTTCATCATTGGATGACGAAGATAAACCTTGAATCATGAATAAATATCCTCTAGGATCAAATATGAACTTGAAAGTGAATGTTAAGAGGTATAAGTAAAATATATCGACTATATTAAGACTTTGAAGTACATCCACCCTCAAGCTCCTTGAACCATCTGCAAATCTCCTATGGATTGATAATTCCCAAAGTATCTTGACAGTAATCCTGTGCATTAATTCTTGCACTTATGATTTATCATCTATTGTTTCTATGCGACATTCCACATCACTTGCTACACCTTTCTCTTCTAACTCAATATTTCTCTCTCTTTGTCCTACTGTTCTAAAACTTTAATATCATAGTTTTTATCTATAACTATAGAAGCTCACTCTTCCTCATTCACATCCCTAAGCTCCTCTAACACCTCTTTCACTACCCCTGGTGTACCACCACTACTCTTTCCCTCTACTGTCATGACCTGTTTCACTATGAACACATGCACAACTGTAGACTCCCCGATGGCCTCCTCCATCTCTCTTTTTAAGTGAGTGATAGTTACAAAAGAGCATTCCTCTATCTTGATGGTATGGGGACGATTTTCTCTCTTTAAAGGCAGTAGACTATATACTTCACACCCCTTTTCTCTAATATGTACACATTCTCCTTACCCGCATACTAGGTGTTGGCATCGTACTACTAAGGTCTCTCAAATAAAAAATGGCAGGCATCCATATCTACTACATCACAGTACACCTCATCCTGATATTTGCCAATGGAGAAGGGTGCTCTACAGCGTTCTTTAACCTCAATCTTTTCTACTGCAATATCACGCCCCACAATTCACAGCAGCTTATGTGGCAAATGGGATACTAGGACCGCAGCTCTATAGACATTGACTTCAGGGGATCACCGTAGCGGGTTCCCTTATTAGCACAAGAAGATATTGTTACCCCCAAGTCACTCAATTGGTAAGAGGCATTGCCTTTAAGGCAAACAAAAGCCTCGGGTCATAAGTTCGATCCCTCAAGGCTGTAATTGGGGTCAACCCTACTTGGGGGTAACAATACCTTTTTGTATTGATAAGGGAACCCATTGTGGCGATCCTCCGAAGTTAGTGCCTATGGGGCTGCAATCCAGGCATCACGTCAGCCACATAAGCTGTGGTGAATTATAGGGCATGACATAACAAGACGTCTTTTATGTCACACCCCATTCCAGGCATAACCATAGCTGTGGGGGCCCCCCTAGGACTGCAAGCCTCCTTGAGCAAGAAGTGTGATGCCAGGGACATTGACCCCCATCCAGAGTGCCCTCAGGCAACTCTTTCAAGGCATGATAAGGTATTGTTCTCTACTCGTAGCATTAGAGTCTAAGCTGTAACCTCATAAACTCGAACCCTGGACGTAGCCTTTTGTTTTGCTCAAAGGCAAACGCTTCAATTGGTGAAGGCGTTTGCTCCGGGGTTCAAGTCTTCGAGGCTACAGCTTAGACTCGAATGCTACGAGTAGAGAGCAATACCTGATTATGCCTTCAAAGAGTTGCTTAATGGGGTTCTGGATGGATGCCAAATCTATGGCATCTCGTTGCCTGCCTAGGGTGGTCTGTGGACCTAAGGGCGCCCCCACAGCTATAATTGTGCCTGGGATGGAGTGTGACATTAGTTTTCTATGTAATAATATAAATAGTCCTTTAGACTTGTCTTTCTTTTCAGAACTTATGATACACTTTTAAAACCTTAAATTGAGAGAAATTTCTTTTTAAAGTGCAACTTTTGCAATTGTTACATGGTTTAGATCACTCGATGAGTGCTTTAGTTTGTGTTTACGATAACTCACTACATCATATAGTTTCTCCAAAAGATCTTACAAAATTGTTCAAAATGTCCTCCATTGATCTTGTCATCTTGAGATTGAAATATATATATATATATATATATATATTGATTGACTGGTGTGTTTGAATTGAGTGAGGACCTTTTCAATAATCTCACAAAGGTTTTGTCGCACACCATGAAAGAAAATTTTAATAAATGTTATAATATATAGGTGTGTATTATTCAACAACTTTAAAATTCTTAATAATGTAAATGGCACTTGATTAAAAAATTACAACCATTTCCAAATTTTACTTGGTTAATGTCAATTTAGAACATATAGTATAATCTTACTTTCAAATTAAATTGATGTTAAGAGTTCTAGTGATATAAAACATGAGAAAAGTTATCTACCATCGAAATTACCATTATAAATAATTTCATTTTCATTTCTAAAATAATATATTGGTTAAAAATCTAAAATCAATTTTCAATTATTTAATAAGTAAATTTCTTTTAAATTTTAAAATAATATATCACTTAAGAAAAGTAAAATATTAATATTTAATAAATTGATTAGTGAATAGACACTAAAGTGTATCACAATTAAAGTATAGGCAACAAATTACAATTATATTAAAGTACAAACACTAAAATACAAAAAAAAAATTATATATATATAATGGTCACTGACTTTCCAATTAATAAAGACATTAAATTGAAAAAATAAGCACTAAATCGCTAAAATAGAAAGTTTAAACACTAAATTATCAAAAATCAAAAGTATAGCTACTCCCATTACCTTTATTCCAATTTAGTAAATCAAAGAGATCGTGACAATTAAAACCTTGATATATTAGTAGTTTTTAAAATAACCAGATCCATGTTATGTTCTTATTTGTTATTTTTCTTGCTCTTTATTTTGTCATCCCTTTCAAGGTATTATAATATCCCTTCTATGAGATTTATTATGCTCATGATTGCATGGATTTTACTCTATAAAAAATCATATTTTCCTAAAGTAAGATAAATTTTCTTTTGAAGAGGTGTAGGTTAATATGATTGGTTTTTCATCTTTCAACTATTCATCTATAATTCCTCTTGTATCAATTGATTTAATTGATGTAAACTTTTGTTATTGGCAAGTTCATCTATACTTACCTCCGTAGTAGTCAAAATTGTGAGCTACTCGCTTTTCTTGATGACTTTACTATTCCATAAGCCTCTTTCAAGTTGAAACACATACAAAATCATTTTG
Organism: Combretum micranthum; assembly: GCA_024138025.1. Taxonomy (NCBI): domain Eukaryota; kingdom Viridiplantae; phylum Streptophyta; class Magnoliopsida; order Myrtales; family Combretaceae; genus Combretum; species Combretum micranthum. Next base: position 52,422 of record JAMXBD010001830.1, on the reverse strand, counting down.
GTATAAATCCATGGTGGAATCATGAATTTATAATTATACCAACTTTATACGATCCCATGCAATTCCACTTGATTAAGGTATAATATGTTATCAAAACTAAGACAAATGAACTGCACTTCCACAATTTAAAATATGTTTATCAAATTATGAGTGAAATTACATTATATTTTTCTTCTTTAACTTAAATAGACTCCACTACTAACTTCAATATTTAAGATATTCAATTTAACGATTAATAAATAGTTAAGAAAGAAGATATATTTAATTTATTGAACAAAGATTGCTTAGAAAAAATATAAAAGTATCATCATGAAGGAAGTGGGTTCACTTATAAATATGAAGAGTCATAGGATTAAGGTCAAGATGATTTGATGTTTTAGACATTGATGTATGAATAAACATTTAAAAATATTTGGAATTAGAAGATACGACGATTATATTGATAATGAATGATGATTATAATTAGGAGACATTGTAGTTGTTTTGATAATGACAAAGAAGCTGATGATTGATAATTTATTTTTACTTTTGTATGTTATAATAATAATTTTGTGTTGCGATTTAATTTATATTGATGGTAATATGCATATTCTACTTGTATGTTGAGAGTAACAATTTCTTCTTAATTATTTATATTATAGTTTATGTTGTGACTAAAAGTTATATTGAATTTCTTTCATTTTATCATATATTTCAAGTTTGTTATGAAAAATGTATGCATATTTATAATATTTAAAAGTTACTTTGCAAATATATGCTAATTTGTAAATGTTGTAAAAACTTACATTTTCACGTTTCGATTCTATGTTCTTATTTTGCTTACCCTCTGGTGATTTTAGGTAGGAACAAGTTTGACAACCTTGCTTACTTCTAAAACCTTAGCTTAATTCTAAACTATACCCTAAGTTCAAATTCAATCTCTATAGTATATTGTTGTGTACACATAGCACAAGAAGACCAAGTAAGATTTAGATAAGGTCTAATCAACAAAGGGCTAATTGTTATCTATGTTATATATATATATATATAATATTTACTAGCATTAATTTATAACAATTTATCTATAATATTTATATATAACAATGTTGTCAAACCCAGACCAGGAGTTAACTCTGACATGTTAGTAGATAAGCATCAAGGGGTCGAACCAGGTTTGATCGCGAGTCGAATCAGGCTCAATGAAAAATGAAATTTCAAGTAGCATATTACACTTATTATGAATAAATAATGAAAGGGAAAGTACAATAATGTAATGTTGAGATTAACATATCTTAGAGAATAAACATATTTTGGGGAATAAATAAATAGATTTATTAAATTTCCAGTTTTGCAAATATCATCAAAATCATTCTTTGTTTACTTCCTTACTCATCTTCATAGCACAATTAATTGCCATGTGGACAGAACAATTTGTTAAATTAAAATTTATTGGATGCATCGGTTTGCCTTCAAGAGGGCCGTACGATTTTCCTAGCATGTTTGTTGAATCAAAGGACATGGTGAATCAAAAGTAAATTTGCAGGGTTGAGAATTTTCCCTTGTCTTTTTTTTTTTTTTTTTTTTTTGTTAATGAATACATTGTATACATATAAATGAATATGAGATAAGATGATGAAATTTATGTATAAATAGTAAAGAGATATTTGCTTGTGGGATGACTAGTTATATTATTAATAGTTGACAATAATATATATATTTTAAAGAAATTAAAAGATAAATTAAATAAAAATAATTCAAAATTCAAACTATTATAGGTGCTACTCTTGTAAACCCTTGAAATTTTGGTTAATTTTAAGCTTAATCTTAAAATTAAAAGTCAATCGGAAATCCTAAAGGTCAACAAAAGACTAGTACAAACCCTAGAATTTAGATTCGGCAATCACGTATTCCTTAGCTCTAGAAAACGAAGTTGAAATAATTAGTAATTATAATTTGTAATAATATAAGGAAATGTAAAAATATCATATTCGCGAATTTCGAGTGTCCTTCGGACCTAAACGGGATCAGCTCTTGAAAAGCGTGTCCCGGGGCTCGAAATAGTAAAAATATTCCGATAACACCATTATGAACGAAATAATATAAGGATTTCAAAAATATCAGTTTTGTAATTTTTCAGTAACAAAAAATAACAAATATTACATTTATACGTGTATTTTCTTTACTACCGGTATATTATTAGTCTTGTTTACTATTTATTATCCTATATACTATTCATTACTATTAATCTATTTCTACTCTACCTTACAACCTATTCTTACTACCTATATACCTATTTTTCTACTTTTTCATTTTCAATACACCTTCACATCAATTATACTTCACATCTTTATTACTTTTTATTACAAAACAAAAAAATAATTCACACTCTCTCTTCCCTCTATAGTGGTCAGCGCCCCCCTCTCTCTTCCTCTATCAATTTAATTTCTTTTTCAATTTATTTTATTACATCTAATTTTCACTCCAAAATTTCTGTAAATACCTCATTTCCCTTCACTTCTTTCACACCATCTTTACACATAACAAAACTCTCTCAAATTCACTCCAAAACTCTCTCCACGAAATTTTCCTCTATCAAAACTCTCTTTCACCAAATACATTCACAAATCCTTCTTTATACACAAACCATCTACGATTTCTCACTAACCACATACTCATACATTCACTACATTCTTCCTACATCATAAACACTTTAGGTAAAACTCCTAATCTCATTTTATTTACTCATGTCATGTAACTAGCATGACCATGGTATTGTTTTGAAACTCATATGAGTATTAAAAGTAACAACATGTTCATGTTTTGTTCATGTACATGAAATTCCAATTTTACTATGTTGTTATTATGCTTATATATATGTTGATTATTAATGATATTATTGTTGTTATTATACTCTAATCTAACTCTATATATATTATTTAGTATATATATTTATATTTTTAGAGCCTAATGCTCACTAACCATCTCTAACTTGCTATTATTATTGCTTTTCTTTCTCTTTTCTTTTTCTCTTTTTGGGACTAGTCTATTCTTAGTCCCGGGTTGTCTTGATGAAGCTAAGGCTTCCAATACTTGACCGGGTTACCTTGATGAAGCTAAGGTTCTCAATACTTGATATATTAACTTGCTTATTATATTGCTTATTATGTCTTTCTTATATTTCCATATTACATATTCACGATCATGCATGAGCATATTGATTATTGACTCAACAAGATAAAGGAGCAAAGGTTTTCTTAAATAAAAAGTAGAGTTCTTTTCCAAAAAAAAATTTGTCATGTAAGAAATGATTTTTCCCATAAAAACTTAGGAATTTATCTTAATCAATCTTTTCCAAAAAGTTAGAGGAGTTCATCATAAGTTATTGAGTATCCAAAGACACAGAAATTTTTAAATAATACATAAAGTAGATATATCATACATACACTTTACAAAACCATAAATTGAAAAGTTTTCTTTAAAAATTAAAATTTCAAATTCTTGGTTGACAAAAGTTTTACTAAATTTCATTAAGAAAGTTCACCAATACTCTAGAATACAAATCACCAAGAATGTTTCTTTTATAAGGATAAAATGTTCTTAAGGAATAAAGTTAGTAAACAACTTAGAAATTATTTTAATTAAATGAAATAAACTTTAGGAAAAGTTAAGAAAATGTAAAGTTTGATCAATTTTAACTACTCTCAAATAGTATTTACAAAACTACCCTTTCAACCTCTAGAAATTAAGTTATAAGAAACTTAGAAAGACAAAAATCATTTTTTTTTAAGAAATTTGAAAGACTAAGAAAATAGAATTAAAAGGGGAAAATACTTGCTTAAATTAATTTGAGAAATTTTCCAACAAGCTAATTGGAGATTTTCAAAGTTTCGCTTTTCCAATTTCTAGAAAACATTACTTTTACCAAAACTCATTGTTGAGAAAACTTCATTAAATTCATGTATATGATATGAGTCTATATATATATATATATATATATATATATTCTAAAGGTTTTTCCAACTATAATAATATCTATATTTTGGTACAAGTATTTTTGGATAAAGAAAAGTTTTGCAAATTTAAGTTTTAAAAACTATAATTTTCGTGGTGAATTTGTACCCTATGGTTCGGGACCCAACGACCTTTTATGATAAAAATAACCTTGGAAATGGATAGATCTTTTCGAATAGATAGAAAACAGTATATTATATGCGAAATTCCTAGTTAAAATGAGCAAATTATGGCCATTTTAGTTGGAATTTCCACCCATATGAATTTTACTGCAACTAGAAAGTAGAGTTAGAAGTTTTGAATAGAAATTCCATGAAATACTCATTTTTTATATTTCCTTTGATTAGGAACTGAGGAGGAGGACGTATACTACCCCGAGGACTACTTCGACTAAGAGAGTATCGTCATGGTCGAGTGAGCCTACTTCCCTTATTTTTCATGCTTATGCTTGTGTTGTAAATTAGTTGCACTAGATTTAAGAAAAGATAAAATTGAAGATTCATGTGTTTATAACATGTTGAATGAATATTAAGCATATCAAGCCACGAATTGTTTGTAATAAATTGTATGTTTATTAGCATCTTGAAGTGTCTGAAATTGGTTGGTCACTTGCAAGAAATTGAAAAATAATGGCTAGGCTCTAAATAAAAGTTGATGCATACACTTCATAAGTTGAGTCACATTGCATTGCTATTGTACAATTGGTGGGACAAGTGTATGATAGTGGTGGTAGCATAATCGGTATATATGATCTATTTTTATTTCTAGATTCTGTGTGTTCAATATTACTTGCTTAGACCACACTTCCCAAAAGCGTCTCCTATTATCGTGTTAGATGCCTTACATGTAATACCGAGATTTTTGCATGACTAAGGTAGTCATTCTTAAGTCTTGATATTATAAGCGTCTCCTCACAACTCTTTCTCAGTTAAAACCCTAGGTAAGTGGTTCTCTCTCTCTAGTCTTTTTCAATTAATCATTTAGGTTATCTTTCTTATAAGGTTCTTTTCATATGTTTGAAGGAGATTCAAGATCTAGTGAAGAAACCCTAAAGTGGATTTGGAGATTTGTGGTTTCGATTCAAGGTAAAGATAAGATCTTTATTATAGTTTTGTGATTTCTAAGATTTATATTATAGGAATATGACTATAGCAATTAAGAATAGTTAATTGATTATGTGAGAAGATTGATTGAATTGGGATCCTATTTCAATCAAGATCTGTAAGATAGGTAAGTGTGGATCTATCCCATCTTTATGATTTTAAAGATGTGATACTTTTCTAGTGGTTGGTTTATTAATGGAGGATTATATGTATATTGAAGGAATTGTGGAAGAAACTAGGAATCTTTGAAGGAATGTGTTTGGAGATTTCATTGGATTGTGAACAAGATAAACAGGTGTGTTAAATTCATTGTGGATCTATGATTAGGGTTATAGATCTTTTGAATAGGATTATGGAAATTAGGGCTAGGGTTTAATTATGAATTTGCAATTGAGGTTAATTTGACATATGTTGATGATCAGGAAAATTTATGAGATTTGAGTTTCTTTTTTGTTAGAAGTTCTGTTGGTGAGATTGGAATTGAAAGCGAATCCATGTATGACCTTCCCTTGCTTACTATTTGTGCACGTAGGATTAGAGAAATAAATTGACCTAATTCTATTAGAACTTTTAATTTGATTTGCTGCTTGTAATTAGCTGCGTTAGTAAAGACCACGCAGAGTGTGATACTAATGCTGGCAACCTGATGATCCTTGTGTGGCAGTGTCCCGAGTAGAGTTGCACCTGGATATGATTCTGATATGTTAGGAGTCGTGCCAGCTTAATTGTGGTACACAACGATGTGTGGATCGCATCAACACCAATATGTATATAAAAGTATTTTGTATAAAAATTGTTTTATGGAGTCATGAGTTACTCCAAGTTTGGGACTAGTTGCAAATGGTTCTAAACTGTGTTGGTTGCTTGGATAAATTAAAGATAATAAATTGTAGTTGTTGCATTATTTTTAGGATTGTATGTGATTTATGTATATTGTATGATCATGCATATTTGTTTGTTGTATGGCGTACTGGGCATTTTCACTCACCCTTTTATCTTTTTCAGGTACAAGTGATAATGATGTAGTATATGATCTATCTGGCTATGATATTCATGGATCATGGGGATGGCGATGGTGGATTAGACTACCTAACTAATGATCAATAGATTTTTGGATATGGAAGTAGGCAAGGATGGTTATTGAGAATATATTGAGATTTAACGTTTTAAAACTTTATGAAACTTATTATTAGGTTTCTTTTGATTTAGATGATTTGAAGTTCTAGATTGTATAGTTTATGAGATTTTGATATGAGATTTTAAAGTATCCATTTATCAGAGTTTTGATGATTTGAATTGATAACTGGTGGATTTAGTGTATTATAGCCTTAACATGTTCTTAACAAGAAAAAGAACACGTGGCGAATTGTAATGCATATAACTTAGGGCGTTACACTTTGGCTCATCTTGTATAAAATTTATTGGGACAAAGTTGAGCCAAGTTTTTATTAAGCCCAAAATTTAGGCTTGAGATCGATTCATTTAAATAAATGGGTTTTTTTTCTTTTTGGCTCAATCTTAGCTAATTTAGAAAAATGAGTTTATTTGAAGTTCAAATTCAAATAGTTCCCAAGCTTTAAAGATAAAGTAGAATCTAAGAAGATATATATATATATATATATAATAACTCATGAGCTTGCTTATGAGTCAATTCATGAGTTTAAGTAGAAGCTCGAGCTTCACTCATTTAGATAAATGGGCTTTACTTTTGGTTCAAGCTCAACTTTACTATATGAGGTCAAGTTAAACTAAACTTAAGTCGTTCACGAGTAGTTTAGCTCGTTTACTACTTTAGACGCAGTAGTTAATGAATATTTGTCACCAGTACAATAATGCTAGAAATGTTGATGATTAAGTGAGTGGTTAAAAGAGACATAGCTACAAGATTATTTACGCTAATCTTATGTTGTACTCACTAACCAAGAAATGGGACCAATAAGGAAACATATAAGTAAGAATCTATCAATTGGACATCACTTGAGATGTTAGGAAATACGACATTTAGATGTCATTGGTTCCTTTGGCAAATAGATACAAGTGATTCACCCTCAAACTTGAGATCCTTGTGTACTCTATGTTTGGGTCATCTACTTAGATGGCAATAAGAATGACTCCTCTATAAGTCAATTTATCAAGTAATTGGGTAAAACTCAAAGCACTAAAAAGATTCAGTGGCTAGTCACGATGAAATTTTTTCTTATTATTTGTGTGGTTCCAGTTGCTTGATTTATAAGTAACAGCCCATACCATGGTAAGTATATACGAATAATAGTTATTACCAATTGTGATTGTGAGATCAATTAATTATTCAGTTAAGGTGCTTCTAGAAGTTATGAATTAGTTAAAAAGATTAAAGATATAGATAAACATGTGAATGCGCTAAAAAATATAGGTGCAATCAGGGTAGGTTTGGTATAGGTCCTATAAAATTTGAATCTGTCCCAATTCACTGTAAGTTTTACTAAACTTGACGAAAACCTCATAAATTTTTTCCATTATGACAAATAGACAACATTTGCAATCTTAGTGGTATTCTTGCAACAACACAAAAAAAAAGGATATATCATAGATGATATCAATGTAAAATTATATCTCATAAAACTTATTTGATTCACAAGAAACTTAATAAGGAAATAAGAATAATAAGTCGAAGAAATATTTCATGGAGAGGCAACAAAACCAAGGTTTTAAAGATAGTAATATGCTAGAGATAGAAATAAAGAGAAAGAATGTAGACTAATTGATTATTATTATTATTATTATTATTATTATTATTATAGAGAGAGAGAGAGAGAGAGAGAGAGAGAGAGAGGAGTGATGAAGTGGATAAAGACTTCAAAACGAGACACAAAACTCAAGAAAGAGCGATAAGAGAACAGAGACTGAAAAAGGAAGGATTGAGAGAGAAGCGTTTATAATTTCTTTTTTATTTTTTTTTTCTTTCTTTTTTGAGTGATAACACTATGACCATAATGGGAAAGACCAAGAGAGACTAAAAATTCCTTAGGCTTTAGTATATTACATCAGGTCCCCTATAGAGATTTATGTTAGATCCAAAACCCAACCCAAATAGGGTTTAAAGGGAATGTCCAAACTCAAACCTAAAACCTTAGGGGCTTTTAAAGAATTAGGTGAGTCAGGTCCCGACACATTCAATTGCATCCCTATAAGAAAATGTCCTATCCACCCAAAATGGCTTATAGATTTATGAGATGAGTTTGGTTCATGTACATGTGAGAAGGTGTACACATGTAAGAGGGGATAAAATAGTTTATGTGGTAATAAGATGAAACTAAGCACATGAATTAAAAGAAAGCAAATGCTATGGATCAAGGATGTGCAATACCCATTTGTAGGATGGGATCAATTAGCTCACAATTTTGCAATCTATTTGGTGTATTAAAGTAAACATACTTTCATATATTTTACATGTTTATGCTTTCTTTCACTCACAAAATAACACTTTGCTCATTCCTACATCATTACTTCAAAATTTCAGTCATCTGCTTAACCTTAAGGGAACTTTCTTATAATCTTAGCATTATATTGTATATTATTAATCCAATAATGTTGTATGTATGCAAAATTCTAATGTTGTTCTAATCTTGCAAATTCTACTCCTAATCTTATTTAAAAGTGAATTAAGTAGATTATTTGAACTTAATTTGGTTATTTGTTTCGTTTCTTAAAGGTTTTGGGCTTGTGTGACCTTGGAATTAGGCTTGGTTCATTAAGGGTTTTAGTGTTGAGTATAGGTGATACAATTTGGTTAATGCATGAAGTTAATCAATTTTAGTAGAATTTTGATTCGGTTAAGATTTGAGTATATAAGCTCTATGCTAACTTGATGATTTGGTCCTAAGGATGTGGTGAGCCGTGACCCACTAGAGGTATCCTAGTGGTTATTAGATTGCTTTCTCATTCTTAATCGGTGTTGGAATTACTCATCACAAGTAATTTCTTGCGGGTGTTAGCAACTACTTATCTATAGCATAATCTTTCTTGAGATGATTATTGTATATTATAAAGGGTTAAATTTGATTTATGGGCTTCAGGACCAATGTTGAATTGAATTTGACTTTTTAGGTTAAGTGACAAAGTTCGAGAATGATTATGGCATGATTCGCATGATAAGCTTGAGGTGGGGCCTGTAAGAATTAGCTTGTCAAATTTCATCCTTTCTCAATAAAACTCATGAGATTAATAAAAAAAAAAAAAAAAAGAGATCATTAATGGACCTAAATCAAAAAAGCCCATTGGGGGATCCATTCATAAAAAGACTCATCTTGACCAATGATTACCAACACAATCTGGTCTACGACTTCAATGACTAACTTCTACACCTATAATGTCACAAGTAGAGCTAATTGAGATTGTTTGCCTAACATCCCTATTCTGTTCTTTATTAATCGTTATTTACATACCACTTCATGTCACTTTTTTAGGATTTATGCACCTCGCTACATGTAGCATGCATGTAACTACTTAATATAAACCCATCACTTACATATGTTAATATTAATTATGAACCTATGATTATGTGTCCATGTTATTTTGTTAATCTACCATTACTATTCAAGTATTACTTTTACAACAAAAAAAAATTCAATTCTTCTACCTTACTTGAAATCCTAATAGAACACATTATAACTCAACCATCTAATGAACCATTCAAACTAAATTTAATTTCTACTATAGACTTACCCTATAACTTTTAATCGTCAGAGCTTACTCTTTTTCGTTGTCCGTACACCAAGACAAGTCATGTGTGGGTCATATGTAATTGGTGTGAAATAATCCTTATTAAGATAGGATATTTTGAGCTTAAATTAATAAATTTAATGAATAATTCCATAAATTTGGTGCTTAATTGTTTAAACATGTGACTTCAAGTCATTAAAGTGTTATTGGAGCCTAAGAGAAGGATTTGGATAAGTTTCATGGAGTTTGGATAAAGATTTGGTAAATTTTGGAGAAGTGTATTGAATACAACCCACGATCTTTGTTTGGTCATGTTGTATTTTATGTTCATTCTAAGTAAGTTTTGATAACAATAAAAGTGTAAAAAGATACTAATGATTCTATTAAGTGTGTGAAGGAATTTGGTTGATAAATAAGATGGAATTTTGAATAATACCAAGTTACCAAAGCATAACATAAAGCGTACAATGTAGTTCTTTTTCAAAGAACAAAGTCCATCTAAAGCATATCACAAAGTGTAGGATACTGCTTGAACAAAGTATCAAGAGTTACATAAAAGTCAACCAAAGCATTATCCCAAGCATGTGCATGACAAGCAAAAACTATATAGATTTTAACCAGAATGTTATACAGAGTATAAGTTTGGAAGATCCACAAGTTCACAGGATAAGCATAGAATGATGAGAAATTGTTCAAAATGTTTGCTAAGCATATTTGAAGGCCTAGCTCTAAAGTCTAAATACATTTGGATAATGTATTCAAATGTTTCATTAAGTAGGATTAATATCCATGAAGATTTAAATCATTTCTTCATCAAGTTTTTCAAGCTACAAGAATAAGCTAATGAATTCAAGTATAGATCTAAATATTTGAGTTTTCCATGTTAGTATGATTTTCTTCTATGATCTTTTATGAAGACATGAAGACAAAATCTAAGATAAGCCAAGTTTCGATCTAGGGATATGAATGTTAAGCTAATAAAGATTATTATACTCAAATGAAGCTTGAAAGCTTTTTTATGTTTAAATTTAGTTTAAATGTGATATTTTTAAGAGAACATAGACTACAATGTTGAGATGTGGAAGATCTAGAATTTTAGAAATTTAAACTTGAATTTTTTAAGCTCCACATGTGTAATAAGAAGAAGATTATGATGCATAATATCTAGAAGCCATATATATCCAACAGTCAAGCTCCAACAATGCTTTATATAATTCTAGCTATTGAAGACAGAGGTTTACATATAGAGAAGTTCAAATTTTACAAACACAAAAACAACAATGTCAACAACCTTCTCCAAGTACTAAAGTAGTGCAAAACAATCTTCATAGCAATCTTTCACTCTTTATTGGCTTACTTGTTGTGTTGAGAAACAACTTTAGCATGTGTCATTTAGATTTGTATTTTGCTGCTCATATATATTATAAATAGCTTTATAGTTAGTGTTAGCATAAGGACAAGCTAAGGATGTTGAATAAAGTAAATAGAGTCTAAGAAGTATTGGCATTTTATTTGTAACCAATTTTTTTTAATATAGTAGAGGACACCATGTGGATTATGAGGTTCCCTACTTAAATCTAGAAGAGTAGACATAGACATGAGGTCATACCACAATATATCATTGTGTTTAAAATTTTTCTCTTCCCTCTATTTTATTTTTGCACATTTAATTAATCATTCAAGTTTAGTTATCACAAATAATTCACACTCCTACATTTCTATAAGTAATCAAAGGGATTTTCAAGAGCTTGTTTGAAAAAGTTTTAATTTTTAGAGAGTAACTAATTCAGCCCCCCTTTCTTGGATACATGATTAGAACCAATATTGGAGAGTTAAAGTGAGCACAACCTTAAAAATTGATCATATTTGGAGATATAAAAGTCGAAGTAGAACATGACTTAAACACAAGCTAGTGTTGAGGTTGTGCTAAACTAGAGGAGAATATTTTTCAAATAAGAAAAGAGCACATGGCCTATACGCACAATTGTGCTAAGGTTGTGTTAAGCCAAGTTAGAGGTGGAACACAATTTAGCCACGACCTTGTTGAGCCCATGTCGAATTAAAATTTAAGTTTACATGTAAATAGAACCCAAAGTCATATAGATGGAGATTGAGACAAATCTAAGGGTTTCTTAGAGAGAGAAAATCGCAAGAACAAGTCAAAAAACAACCGAAGACATAAGAGATTGCAAGATCACAAAATTAAATGAGTTTTATCATGTTTTTTTATGTTTTCTTCTGTTCTTTATGTGATGATTGATATATTCATGGAAGAATAGAATATTAATCTAGGTTCTGATAAACCTTAAATAATTCATGTAATTAGGATTATTTTCTATTTAATAGAATGTTAATTCTCTTGAGTCCAATTATGTGTTTTCATCATTTTTGTGAATTGATATTTTTTTTTTTGGGCCATGTGAATTGGCGGTTCAAAAATGTTAACTCACGACAATTTTCAATTTACTTAATTGAGAAATTGTTAGATTGAATAGACTTGCATAATTAGAGAGATATTCTTGTAATCCTAAAGATAGGAAGACATAAATCTTCTGTATTAAATAAAACCCTAGACATGGTTAACTCTAATAGAAAATTCACAAAGTTTAATGTGATTTTAGGTTGTTATTGACTAAGGAGAGTTTCCAATTGATGAACTTAAAATTAGATTAATAATCTTGAGAAAGATGTTATTTTAAATTAGGAATTTCATATCTCAAGAAATTAATTATCTTATTAGATTATATTTTGAGAAGTTACATGATAAAAATGTAGTGGTGATTCAAAATCTAGATGATTTTATGATTGTATTAATTAAAATTTGATTTTGATTTGAGATTGTGACATTTTTGAATTGATTAGAGTAATTAGTAGTAGTAGATAATTAAATAGCATAACTTGAATTTTCCAATTAGATAATACGAGAAAAGTGATGACTAGTACTTGAGATCCCTGAGGAATGATACTTAGACTTGATTCATTTACTATAGGTTAATAGGGATACTTGGCTAAAAGTGATCATAAGATAAAATTAAGATCAGGATTTTACCTTGTTAAGAAAACGATCATCAATATGACTAACCCCATGCATTGGATTACATGACTTAGGTCCATAAAAACTATATAACGCACAAGTGGGTTTCTACAACCCATGTTTGCAAGACCCAAGTTTGACTTAGATGTTCTCAAGGGAGTTTATCATGTGGTGGGACTTGCATACATTGTTGGTTTAAGGTAACTAAAAAGCAGGAACAAACACAGGATTAACAAACTAAGGGAAGGGGGGGGGGGGGGGGGTTGGGTTGGGTTGGGTGGGGAATTGGGGGGATCATAATGAATATTATCAAAGCCGTCTTTAAGTTATAGTTATATAAATGAAACAAATTAAACAAACAAAAAATAATCGAAGTCTACTCATCTTCTTTCATGTCATAAAATTCATATATGATAAAATTCGTATCGTTCTTTTTTTTTTTCAATAATACTTTATGGCATTTTATAAAAAGTTAGATGATGTTTCATGTTTGATTATATAAAATATAAAATACTTATTATTTAGTGTTTCTAGTATTAGGTATATGAAATAATAAAAGAAGACAATCATAAAATTAAATTAAAAAATTATGAAGAAAATAAGATTAAAAAAATACCAAAAATTAAAGGAAAAAATCAAATATAATAAAGAGTTCTAACATTGACTTGTTCAGTTGTTATAGGTGAGAGCAATGATGATGACAACGTATGCGTTTAGTGATGATGAGAAATGATACTACAATGTTAAAAGCGTTATAACTTCTAAATGTAACTTTCACGTTTCAATTATAATATAGAAAGAGGAGGATGAGTAAGAGAGATAGAATCAATAACAAATTAATAAAAAGTTTTTTAACACGATATATGATGATTTTATAATTGATTTTTTATTCAAATAAAAAATGTTATTTTGTTTGTGTATATGGAAAAGGAAAATTGGAACACATTGATTAATTTTAAATTTATATTACAACTAAGATATTTAAAATTTTTAAATCATAAATCTAAATTTTAAAATATACTACTATAATTAAAGAATTTAATATATCCACTGTCTAGATTGATATTAGAAATAATTCAATTAACCTAAATAAATTAATTAATTTTTAAGTGCAAATTTCAAGTTTAACAAGAAAGGAGCTACAAAATTTTTAAATTGTAAGATTAAAAAACTCTTGCCCATTGGGGGTGCAGCTTATGGACCCCCCTCTAGGCCCGTACTTCCCAAAAATAATTTTTAGAAAAAAAAAACTCCACTGGAATGACTAAGGTCCATCATGATAATTTACATAAAACCAAAATCTAACTTATGAGTTACCTAATTCTTATAGACCATTCTTTTATTACTCTCTTGATAGCTTACACATGAAGTTAAACATAAGTCACTAACACAATATCGTGCCTACTGTACACCTCCCTACAAACACTTCACAGAACAAACTTTTTATAGATACCTACTACAAAAGAGTGAATTTACATTATTGATAACAAACAAAACTAATTTTGTATTTAATGAACTTGCATCATATTCACATGTGCAAGATAGAAGGGAATATTTTATTGCCTTTCGAAGCTAGTTTAACTTTCTCAACTTATGAGCCTCTTTAAGTCTCACTGACTTTAAAGAGAAAGTCTTTATTCCAACTTTGATGCTCACGTCATGCCAAGGTACTATTGTCACGCCTAAAATGGTACTCTAAACATGACAGTTCACCACACTTGATATTTAAACTCAAGTATGACAACCTTAGTCACTCCATGAGTTTGAATACAGGGTGTAAGGCTCACGTTCAACATATAGGGAACCATAATTTGATTCGAAATGGTTTAAGGAGACATACATAGCAATAAGAATGTAAATCATAACAGTTATATCTAGATTTAATCTATTATATGATCTAAGGGGCATACCCCATCAAAAATTAAGAGTCCTTAAGTCTCAAAAGTCTCTTACAACAACCATCATATATATATATTATATATATATATCAATTTAGGAGATTTAACAAGAAGTCTATGCCTACATCTAGGTCCCGACTTCTTCAAAAAGCTCCTTAGAGTCCAAAAGTTGTACTGAGGAAAGTGACTTCTCAGAGATAGCCATAAATATTCATACTACAATTGGAAACTATTGGGGTATAAGCTTACGAGCTTAGTGAGTTCCACTTCCAAAATTTAATGCTTAACAGTATATATAACAAACAAGTTATTAACAACCATATGAATGGACAAACACGTAAGTATACAATATAAAAGACCAACCGGAAGTCTTATGTTGAATGGATTTACGCCCTCCATTCAGGGTTAGGTGTTTCAGGCCATATGACCAACGATTTCAATTTTTCTCACTTTTTATTGTGGTTGATACAGGTGCCCACCCACACACATTTTCAATTTCGGCCCACACACCAACATTTAATTTCCGGCTATTACGCCAACATTCGGGTTTACAAGCCCCTCGTTGCCCAGATATTATGCTTTCTTCCCACAAATGTATAATAACCTATGCAATGTGACTCACATATGGTATGCATAGTCAATTTGATTACAAGATCATGGCATATTAATCTAACAATTTATGAGTGATCATAGAGATTTCAGACATATATCAATTCTATACTAAGTCATACAAATAATTACAACAAGCTCATTTCGATATTCTTATCATCAATTCACCTATGTAGAAATCATATTCATACAATCAATTTTATCTTGTCCTAATTCTAATGCCACTAATATTACAAGCACAAGCAAAGCACAAGCATAAGCATAAAATTTAAAGATAGTGAACTCATTTTGCCATTGCGTGAAAATGCACTTAATCGTAATAGTCCTCGGGAAGGTCTAGTTCGTCTCCCAAGTCTCCTAATTAAAAGAAATAACTCTAATGAGTATTTCTATGAAGTTTGAATGAACTTACAATTTCTATTCTAATAAGTTCGTCAAAATTCGTCTAAGAAAAAATTCTAATTTAAAATGGCCATAACTTGGTCATTTTAACTCGAAATTTCGCATATTATATACTGATTTCTATCGATTCGATGAGAACTATCTATTTGTAGAGTTATTTCCAACAAATGAGGTCGGTTGGTCCATGAACAGTAGGGTACAGAATACTACACGAATTTCCCATTCCACAATTCAACTTCTAACCTCAAAACAAACATCATACTAAAGCTTTGATAGATACTTAGCTATCATTATATCTTGTAAGACTCCATTATATACATATATAACTCAATGCCATGCATGATTCATCAGTGTTGGTAAATTCTAATTTCTCATGTATTTAGATAATGTCAAATAAGAAGTATATGATATTACTTTTCTAACTTTGTTTCTACAAGTGCATCATGTATATATGCAATACCTACAAGCTATTGTCATGAAGGTTATGAGAGATCTATCTATATGTATATATATAATAACAAGAATTCTTCTTGAAAAACTTTTACTTTGCAAAACTTTTGAAATTTACTAGACTTAAGAAAAATAGTTTTTCTTCTTGTAAAATCATACTTGCTTTTATCAAAACTCAACCTTGATGACCTACATAGCCATCACCTTCATTATTAAATAAAAACCTTCATTTTGGAGTTAGAAAATAGATATTTATATAGGTGGTTTACCTAATTACGAATTTTACAAAATTTTTGAAAATGAAAAACATAGTTTAATCTATTCTTGGAAACCATTCATTGTTCTAGGATTATACTTTGATAAACCTCTCTTATATTTGTCAAAATTAGGTCTTTATTATATGTATCCCTTAGGGCTTTCATTTTTTTTTTTATTAAAATCATCATTTTGGCTTTTGGAAATAGGTGTTTAAATAGTGGTCATTTTCAAATCCGTAAATCCGAATTTTGAAAATTTCATTTGAGTTTGTTTTCTTTGTAAAACTCATTTAGTCTTTCAAAAACTATTTCCTAATCAAACCTACTCCTTAAGACTTCCATTTCCTTAATAAAAATCTTTTTTTGGAGTTGAAAAATGGGTGTTTACATCTCAAGCTTCCTTTATTACGAATTTAATACTTGTTATTGAGATTGAAATATAACTTTTGTAAACTTGCCCTTGTTTTGAAAATATTTCTTAGTATATCTAAGCTTTTCTCATCAAGGTCACTCATTTATGATATCTATTTCCTAAGCCTTCATTTTTAATGTAAAATATACATTTTGAAGTTGAAAAATAGGTTTTCTAAATATGGTTCCTTTTTTATCCGAATTTTCAAAAGTTATTTTTATTGAAACTAAAGTAAATCTTGAGCTTTCTAATATTTTCCTACTCTCATCATGCCATTTCAAGTTATTTATGAACATAAAACAAAAGCCTAATGTATTTATGAACTCAAAACAACTAGATCTCGTTTACTATACTAGTCATAAATGCATGAACACTATAATGGTTATGTGAATATGAATAGATGATGAATATATGCATAAATCATTAATAACAACAATATAACTTGATAATAAAACAAGATAATGGCAAAATAACTCAAATAACAAGATCTATAATATTGTGATGGCAAGGATCTCATGTTCAAGTATTTCCACATCCCTAGCTTGAAACTTATGGGGATTTTTTAGTGGAATCACACATGAATGAACTTGCCATTACATGTTTTTAAGCTAATAAAGTATAGATCTATTAGCTATTGGTTGTGTGAAGTAAGAAACTTGAAAGAAAAATCAAAGTGTGTGTGTTTATAGAGAGAAAGAGAGCTCATGGTTTGTATAGAGAAAGAGGAGAGAGTTTTTGCAAAAATTATTAAGGTGAAAAGGAAGAAAGAAAGAAAGTGAAATGAAGTTAGAATAAAGGGATATATATAGATTTGTGGATTAGGGTTTGTGTAATAAAAGAAAAGAAATAAAACAAATGGAGAGAGGAAAGAGGGAGGGAGAGGCACCGATTTTGGAGTAAGAGAGGGGATTTGTTTGTGTTGTGTTATGTAAGTTTTAAATTTAAATAAATGATTTAAGTAGTAAAAGTTATATTGGAAAATAAATTGTAAGAAAATGATGAAATTGTAAGAATAGGATGTAAGGATATAAGAAATAGGTTATGGGTAGTTGTACTTGTGAATAGTGTAAAAGAAATCAAAAAGTAGATTAGACACTTAAAGTAACGATAGTAATAAAAATACGATAAAAGGTTATAACTGTAACTTTTATAACCCGAAAAATCATATAACTGATATATTTGGAAATCTTATAAAATTATGAGTGTAACGGTATTAATATGACATGCTTTTCGAAGTCTGTATCCTATCGGGTTTGAAATAGATCGAAAATTCGCTAATCTTATCTTTTAAAGTATTTTAGTATTATTACGAACCAAACTACATCCTTCACTCATATTTCGAATCCTTAGTTTAGGAACATGGGATTGCCAGATTCTAAACTACTAGGGTTTCCTAGGAATTTGTTGACTTAAGATCTCTAATTAACTTTCCGGTTTAGGATTCAAACTCGATATTACCCTAAAAATTAGGGGCTTACAACTACAGAAGAAAAAAAAATGCAAAATCTAACCTAATTTACCTTAATAAATTAATTAACATGTTGGTTAATCATATTTGAAACACAAAAAAAAGCAATGAAAAAATTCAAGAAAGATAAGAACAAAACCATTATCAATTTTACGTCAACCAATACATGAAGTAATTCTCGATAAAGCAATAAAACAAGATGTGTGGCGGATCAATGCATTAATTTCCTATTGAAATAGGATGTGCACAAGGAAATTGGTTATTAACGGTATCCCAAAAACATCATGGTTAAGATATAGCTTTCAAATTAAGTTTTGAATTAGTTTCTAAGAAGTATGAGAAGTTCTCTTAAACTTAATCCTAAGAGCTCGGCATTCCCCATACATATAACTTTCTTAAGCTGACCTTTAGGCTTGTTTAAATATTTGCTCATTCCTCTTTTACTTTAAACATGTAAAATTTAGCATGTATTACTTTATTTAAAATGGACTTCTTACTAAATTTCTAAAAAGTGCTCAATATTATTCTAAAATTCTTGATTAATTTATTACAAGAACTCAATGTCATTCTATTGTGTGAAATCATTCCTGACTTAAAGGCAATAGTCATAATCTTAGATACAAACAAGATAACCATCTAGCAATAATTGTTGGTGACTTGATGAATTAAAAGATGGTAGTAAACCAAGAATCATTGACTAACTGAGTAATTATACAACTCAATCTTTTCATCTTTTAATACCTTAACTCATTGGGTGCATGCAACGTCAACACTAAATCAACTCTTCTCTAATCTGTCAAAATTATTCTATTCAATAATAAAGAGTTGATGCAACTATAGTAGTCATAAATAAGTCACTTTAATATCAACTAAGTGTTCTGATGTGTCTACTTTCCAAAAATTAAATCATTGAATCTCATCTTGATTTATTACCACCCTCTTTATACTTTAAGCTATACTTAGTAGTTGCATCCTCTCCATTCCACTTTTATTAGCATCAAGGTATAACTCTAATCATGCAAGGTGAATAAAAGGCCTTTAGATTTAGGTATTTTTATACTTGTTCATAAAAGAAGAGAGATCAACGATACTTTCCATGTGTCATGCTCTTTAAATTGGTTGTTTTGTAACGTACTTTAAACCTCATGTACCCACGTACATGACTCAAATTATCTACCTTTGATCCGTTGAGCATTATCTTAATTATTAAAGAGTTTATGTCCTATATTCCTATGTAAACATTTTCATCTAATCAAGGATGTTTTGAGATGGTTTGACATTATTGAAATTCTCTTCCATTAAATATTCTCCGAATTCTTAACATCTTTAATTCACTTAAGGAACAACCACATAGGTTAATCTCGGGTATATAAGCAGTTAAGCAGATACTAGCATCATCATCCTATGAATATACTTTACAAGTCTTGACACATTCAAGGCATAGTCTTGATATGGGGTTCACAAGTTGTATAGTTCAACGAGGTCTAATGGTCTATGTAGTATATTTAGGTGGGCTGAGTAGGATAGTGACCAATGACTAAGCTTAGGTTTTTATTGGAATGAGTGGTTATGAATTGTAATCTAATATAGAAACAAAAGTTAATAGCAATTCCTTAGGTCTTACCAAGAAATGACAAATTTCTTTGGCACTTATGGTTAATGGAATAGAATAAGGTAAGAGTAAACATATAATTCTTAAGATATAAACTTATACATTGTTTGTTTCCTTTTAAAATGGCATGAGTAATATATTAGAAATAGATATATAAATATCAATATATCGCTTGTTATACCCCATGCAAATAAAACTCCCAATTAAATTGTAGAAGAAAAATGATATTATCTATAAAATTAAGTAGCTAAAAGCTTTTGAGCCAAGTACTTGAAAAAAGAACATTAGTTTATGTTAAGTTGGTGATAGGCATGAATATCCATGATCTTAACAATTAATTAAGTGAAATTTAGAACCTCAATGTTATGTTTCTATTCAAGAATTGATACTTAATTTAGCAATATTTTCAATTCAACTGACTTTGGACCATAACGACTCATTTTGGAGCAATTAAGAGGAAAGATAACTCAATTATTTCCAAAGCAACAAGATATCAAGGCATATCACGGGGGAGATAGGAATAATTGGACCAAAAAAAATATCACACCCCTTTGGTCGCTCGTGATTTTGGAATTTTGTGAAGAAGAATGCAAATCACGCCCCTTTATTTGCCCGTGATTAGAGAGCTGGGAGTGGAATTTATTTGTTTCCCTTTGGTTTCCTGTGATTTGGAATAGTTTGGGAGAAATATTTGCACATAAGGTATCACAAGGCTTTGGTCGCCCATGATGTAAAGTCAATAAAGTCGAATTCTTGTGTTTTCTGTTATTTAACTTAAGCGTCGATGTCACGCCCCATAGAGTACCCTAAACGTAACAGTCCGCCACATACCATATAAATTCTCGAATTACAGCCTTAGTCCTTCGAGAGCCTCATATAGATGTAAGGCGCACCTTTACAACAATAGAGTACAAGTCCAAATGGAGATAAAAGCTTAACTTGGCATACATTAGCAATAGGATATAACTCATGAGACATAAATAAATATTACATTTACTAAGGGGTATTCCCCCGCAAAAGAATATTCAATGGCCTTATATAGTCATCTAAAGTCTGAAAAGTTTCCTATGGAAGTCTAAACAAACAATTCCAACTTCTAGGAGAAACTCCTAGCTTCTGTACCTGTACAGCCGAGTCACGCCTAAGCCACAAATCGGTAGTTGCAAAAGGAATGGACTATAGGACGTAAGCTAACTAGCTTAGTGAGCGTAATCTTCCACAATAACATTCATGTCACAAAAATTCAACCAAGTGATTAAGCAAACAAGTGAATGCACCAAACACATGAGTTCAACAAACATATGACCAACCGGAAATCATATGTGGATGGACTTGCGCCCTCCATCCCGGGTTAGCAGATTAATGAATACTGCGGTACTATCTTTATGCAGTTTATGGCTCACGGTTAACCTACGATTATTCGATATCATTTATGGATCACGATTAACCTACGATTATTCGATATCGTTTATGGATCACGATTAACTACAAATGCTAATGCTTGTTCCCCTTATGATATGCACATGTCAAATTTGGCATTAGTCCGAGTAGTTGATTAAGCCCATTTTACTTAGGCGATCAAACAATTTCTCAAACAATCCATCATAGCTAAGTACACAACCAAAATTTATCACCCAGTTTCGATATTCTTAATTTGAGTTCTCACATCATCATCAACATATAATTTCCCATTATTCCCCATCATTCATATTCCATTCAGTTGGCCTACATTCTAGTGCACTACTTTACAAGCACATACAATAAATGAATCGGGAAGAAAAACTCACTCCGCCATAGATTCGCCTTTCTTCTAGTAATAATAATCCGGAGGCAAAGATTCAATGTCCACGGGTTCACCTATTCATATAAGAAATACCCTAATAAGTATTCTACCATCTTAGGATACTAAAATTCTAAGAAAACTTAATGAAATCGAAATTCGCGTCATTTTCGAAGTCCCGATTTAAAATGGCCATAACTTGGTCGTTTTAAGTCGGAATTTTGCAAATTTTATATCGATTTCTATCTACTTCGGAAGAGATTTCTAAATATGAAGTTTAAATCAAGTTTTGAAAATATCTAAGCCTAGGAAATGAGGGATCAGATCTGTACAGCGGTTATGTTGATTCCAAAAATGCGGTTTTCATGAATGCACTTGAGATTCCTAAGTACAAAATGAGACTAAATGCCATGGTAATGATTTTCCTATCATGAATGTCATGATATGAACTCTAATGAGCCAAAGTTCTTATAACTTTTTAGACTTAAAGAATTTGAATAAACTTTGTCTTATGACACTATATTTTGCCATTGTCTAAAAATCAACTTTGCTACATTTGGTCACACCTACTATTTCTAAGGATTTTTCTTAGGAAAAACCTATTTATTTTAAAGAAATTTTGACTCTTATATTAGTTATATCCTAAGGCCTTTATTTCTTTAATAAAATCCTCATTTATAACTTTTTAAGTGGGTTTTATACTAGGGTGGTTCCAAAAATCCGAATTTAGAAAACTTCATTTTCAAGTTGATTCTTTTAAGAAAAAATGCATTTTATACTTAAAACTTTAAGTATCTATCTTACCTATATCCTAAGGACTTCATTTATTTGAGAAATATCATTTTTGAAGTTGGAAAACTAGGGTTTTATGACCATCTATCCATTATTACGAATTTGGCTTTCAAGACCTTTAACTCAATACTTCTATTGGACTTCATCTCTTGTTTTAAATATTTTCTTTAGTAAAAACTCATCTAAACTCATGAAAAATATTACCAAACATTATCTATCACCTATAGGCTTCATTTTTCTTGTAAAACACATGTTTAAAAGTTGGTAGATGGGTTTTTGAACTAGGTTTTTCAAGTCATCCGAATTTACACAAGTTCATTTCTTGAAAAGTGTTTTCCTTTTTGACTTTATTAACTCATCTACCTATATATCTATATACTAGGAAGGTTATTTACTATGGAAAAAAGCATTAAAGACTATTAATGTACATAAACTCAAAATGATGAGATCTTAAATGCCTACATGAATATGAGTAGTAAAATGATAGATCTACCATATCAAATGCTTAAATAGGTTTTGAAAACATAAAAACTACATTTTTATAAAAGATTTTTTTTTCAAAACACTTTTTGATGAAAAATCATAAAGCTTATGCCTTGAAAGCTCCTTTAAATGTTAGATCTACTTTGTAATAGTATGGTATTCTTGTTTTGACATTTCCTTGTCCCTAGCAAGAGCTCATGGGGTCCTTTGGTTGGAAATATCTAAGAATAACCTAGCCATTACAAAGATCTATGAGTAGAAGGAGTAAAAGCTCACTTACTTGAAGTAAAATAGGAGATGAAAAAGAAGAAAATGGAATGTGTGTGTGTGTGTGTGTGTGTGTGTGTGTATGTGGGGGGGGGGGGGGGGGGGGGGGGGGGGGCGGGGGGGCTCTAAAGCTCATGGAAAAGAAGGTGTGGGGGAGAGGATTTTGAGAGTGTTTTACCTTTTGTAAAACTTGAAAAGTGAAGAATGAAGTAAGAGAAGGAAAGTGTAACTTATATATCACTTGGAATTAGGTTAAAATGGAATAAAACAACTTTAAAAAATTTGCAATAATGTGTGTCATCAGTTGATTGTACTAAGAATCTCTAGAAGAACTTGAGAGAGACATCCAGAATCCATTATTCGTGTTTGTAACATTCTTATTGTTGTAATAAAAAGGGGTTTTCTCTCTTCTCTATTTCTTATGCATGCTGCAATTTTTACTAAGCATTGTTTAATCTACATCATGAGTGAGTAGTTCTTTCAGGGTTTACTAAATCATATTAAGATGAATGTGCAAAATTGAATGAATTCAACCTATTAATTGTTAGTTCTAGTAAATTAATTTCATTTTAGTCAAGATAGTGTAGTGCACGACACGGTCTTGCATTAAATCTTAGTGGAGGATATTGAGAAACAAATTCACTGAATAGATCCGATTTATTAGAACATATTCCTTCTGTTGGTAGAGATATTAATAGGAAATATGCTACATGTTTGGTGAAATTCAAGAACCTTAATTAAGATTTAAAGCAATCTTGAGTAATTCTGAGAAGTTAACCCTAGGAATGCAGTTAAGGTTAGAATTGAGTAATTTTGAGAAGAACACTCATGAATTGAGAATTTTTGCAGTTAATGATTAATTGGAAGAACAATTTTTATGAATCATGTTAATATGGTAAAGTAAATATGCTATGTATTGAATTTATTGTGTAGCTGTGATTAGTTTATCGATTCTTATTAGTATATTGGTAATTAGTGTAGTTTAATTATTAACTTAGATTAAATTTATTTAACTTAATCATTCAATTGCTAGATAATAGGAAATTTAATTTAGTACTAGTGTTTGAAATTGTTCCCTGAAGAGACGACCCTATACTCTACTCTATGATACTAAAATGATAGGTGCACTTGCCTGTTAAAACCGAGTTTAAGAGTACACTTTTAGGTTTAACAATTTTTAAAAACTCGACAACCAATTGGATATTGCCTACTCTTTGGTGTGTAAGGTGTTACGGATGACATCATAGTTGATTTCCAGTGTTGATTTGGGACCACCTAAGGCAAAAGTTCCATGGATCAATTATGACCCAATTCAGAGAAGAGACACTACACCCTATCAATAGATGGCTTAATTTTTTTAACTAAGGTCTCATTAGTAGATTGTAGAAATTTGCAAAGAAAAGAGAAAGAACAATTAATTCTTTGGTCTTAAAAGTAATTATAATTTTTTACTTTTCTGTGATAGGAAATTTGTGAAATAGCTAACTAAACATAGCAATAGCACCGTAAGGAAAAAATGGTCATTCAGTTTTATTTTATGAAATAAACCAAAAATGTTGTTGCAAATAGCAATTTCATAAATATATCATGTTTGGTTCGCTAAAATAGAATAAAGTTGGAAAGGAACAATAATTCCACTTGTATTATTCCAGTTTGTGGTTATGAATATTTTAGAAAAGAGTTGCAATCGAAGAGGAATATAAATCTTCCCTTGGAAGAAAGGAATAGAAATTCTTTATTTTGTATTATATTAATTTGATATTCTTGATATTATGATTTTTTGCAAACCAAATAAGAAAATTGTTATTATTATGCAATAATAAAGGCAAAATGCAAATTTATTCCTTAAATCAAACAATGCAAATTGTGTTGTAAGGAGTAAATCATTAACCCATTCATAAACTATGGAGTTCTTGAAAATAAATTTAAAGAAAGAAAAAAAGGAAAGGAAAATTCCTGTGAAATAAAATGAACATACAAATTTGTGTTTGCATGAGTATATCGCCAAATTTCAAGTTTAGGTTTATGTATGAGTAGATTCAATACGAAGGATTCATCTATCCAACAAACTGTTTTTTTTTTTTTTTTCATTATTATTCAAAATACTAGGGAATGTCTTTTCCTCATTTTCACTTTCTTTAATCTTTATTTTTCTTTTTTCAGTTGGCCATAACAAAATTAATTTATGTAATTTAAATATAAAAAAATAGATTATAAACATTATATACAAAGAAGCAACAACTTTCTTGTCTTAATGGGAACCTACTACAACTACACATCTCAAGGGTCGGGTTCAAAGCAGTACCTATCTGTGAATTCCAACCTAAGAGATCATCAATTCGGTGAGTAGACCCATATGGGTCCACACAAGTAAAAAAGGAAATATAAACTTTTCTCCATGTACATAGAAATAGTTTCACAACATTTATTGTTCGTTCAGCATAAAAATGCAATGGAGTTGTAATAACTATTATAATGTTCACTTGGTATAAAAAAATAAAAAAAAATAATTATTGAAGTAAAGGTAAAATATTTATATTGTGACTTGTAGAGATAGTAATTGTATAGATGAGATTTTCAAGACATAGTATTTACAAAAAAAAAAAAAGATTAGAAATAAACCATTGAATGACAATTTATGTATGGGAACAAGATTCGATATTCATCATTTTATATAATAACAATTATCGTTCTCCTTAATTAAATATCGTAACTGCAGTTTTGTGTATAATAAGAAGGAAATAAATAACCATTTCTCTTAACCCAACAGCTATTAATGCATTATTAATAGTTACACATAAAATAAATACAATTTATAAAACATATCTAATTGACGACGTTTCATCATTATTCTAACCGTTAAAATAAATATGGTAAATGGAATATCAACTATCTTATTTATTCAATCACAATTGGATATGGTGCAAGCTGTTGAATGGTGATGGAACTAGTCCCGTCAAAATTAATGGTGGAACCATATAATTTTCCTTACTTTATATAGAGTTTCACCAAAACAATAATCATACTTCTAAACAATATAAAACATCTTGTTCTTTCCTAAAATCTTTTAGGATAATACCGTAATCTTGCATCGATAATATTCTAATTCAAATGAAATGTACTTACTCATAAATAAATACACATTCCTTAGTAATTTCACTTAAAAATGAGCTAACCACAATAATTTTCTTAGATCCAATTTTGTTGTAAGTTTTAATATTTATATTTAATAAAAAAAATTGTTTTCTAATTTAATTGTATTAAAAAAAAAACAGTTAGGACCTGAGGATTTGTCCTTCTCCAAGCTAGGATGGTGGTTTTTTTTTTTTTTAATTCCTGAACCCAGCAGGTTTGGCTCAGGTCTTCACCTGCTTTGACAGGTAGGGATATCTAACTATAACTTTTTTTCTCTGAAAAATGGAAATTTTCCATTATCTCTTTATGTTTTCAAATGGAATCGGTTTCGCCAATTATTTTTCGAAAAATATTATTTCTTCATTTCCTTCGAGAAGGGTTTCAAAATGCAAGTTAATGTTCTCCTTTCACACACGATGTGATGTCCATTTCACGAATTCGTGGCTTTGGAGTGGGTTTTTCGCTGTTCCTCGTAGGTTGACGTTTGATTTTGAGGCAAAGGGGATAAGCTTTGACAAGAGATGGATAATCATTCATAATTGGTGTTGCGTCCTTTTCCTTCAAAATGGGTCCTACCATCCCATAATACCTCAAGCACGCGACTAGGACCGCACTCATTTTCGCTAGTCTATCCGCTGAGGAGTGATGACATGTAATTTGCGTCATGCTTCCGTCCGTCTTAAAAAAATATAATTAATTATAAAAATAAACCTGCATTTTAATCAATTAGTAAATATGTGAACTGTTTTAATTTTTCTAATAAATACATAACTCTTATTTTATATAAAAATGTTAATATTATTTTATAATTTTAAAATAATACATGTCAATATTTTATTGATCATAAAAACTAATCTATATTTTTTCCAATTTTCTTGTTTTTTAAAGAAAAATAATTCAATATTTTATTTTATCTGATAATATTTTTTATTAAATTAATTTTTTAGTCTACAAGACTCTAATACATATCACTCTAATAGTAATTAACTATATTGATATTTTTATATGAAACTCAAGCACCTATTTATTAATAAAAAATTAATATATGTTATATATTTATAAATTAATCAAAATATAAATTATGTTTTTATAATTAACCAGAATAAATATTATACGTAACGTATCGGAGCTAGGAGTCCATTGCCTTCGGTCGATATCTGGCCACTAAAATATAGTCTTGCTTCTCTATTGTTGGACCCATACATTTAACGTGGACCATTGAATGATGTTGTGTTATTTCTCTTAATATGGTATTGTCTGTTTGGATTGTCTGTTTTTCATCTGTATCTGTATTTTTTAAAATGATATGTATAAATATATTCGATTTGCATCTAAATTTTATCTATATTTGTTCTATTTGATCTTTTGATGAGAACTATCAACTTTTTTTTATCTATATCTATTTCTTGATAAATAATTTGTTAGCAAAAAGTTTGAAAAAGTGTCTGTATCTGCCGGAAAAAAAAGCCAAAACAAACAGACCCGTTGTCCTAAAGAGATATTTATGTGGAGTATTTGTCCTAATATGGTATTTATATAGAGTATAAATTTCTTTTCTTATATTTTTATCATAATATGGTATTATCATTCTAATATAGTATATTTAAGAAGAGAAAGTAACAACTTCCATTCGGATATAGTATTTTTATTCCAATGAAACACATGTTTATCAACATTTTAAAAAGAAATTATACAAATAAAAATTACATAAAAGAATTATATAAATACCGATGCAGAATCGCATGTTATACATGCGATTCATATTTTGCTATATGAATCACCTGTTGTAGATGCAATTCAGGTAAAAGTTGTATTGAGTTAAATTGCATCTGCAAAGAGCGATTCATATATAATTTATGTGAATCGCTTCTACGAGATGGGATTCACCTATGGGTACACTTACAAAGTTTTAGAATTGATGAATCGCATCTCGTAAGGGTGATTCATTTCTACATGAATCGCTCTTAGTAAATGCGATTCATATATGTATAACGTGAATCGCCTTTATAACATGTGATTCATATGTATACATGAATCGCATGTTTAAAAAGCAACTCGTGTGTGAATTTAAAAAAAAAAAAAAACCTGAATCACTTATATTATATGCGATTTTGCATTGATATTTTAGTAATTAATTTTATATAGTTTGTATTCATATAATTTTTTTTTTAATGATTGGTAATCATACAATTTCTTCGTTTTCATTCTAATATCGTATTATTGTCCTACCATATGTGGAGTACCAAATTCTATCCTAATGTTCTATTTTTGTCCTATTATGATATTATTGTCCTAATGGGATATTCTAAGTGGAGTACTAACTTCTGCTTTAATGCGGTATTATCACTCTACCGTAGTATTTCAAGTAGAGTTTCAACTTGCTATCCTTATGTGATATTTTAATCCTAATATAGTATTATCGCTGAGTATTGGTTTTTATCCTAATATGATATTACCATCCTAATATGGTATTTTAAGTGAAGTACCAGTATTTGTTATGATATGGTAATTTTGTTCTAATATAATATTATCTTCTTAACATGATATTTTAAGTGAAGTACCATCTCCTGTCCTATTTTGGTATTTATTGTAACAGGTGTGTGTGTGTTAAAATATATATTGCATAGTACATATATATGTATTTATTAAATACTATCACATGATTATAAAACGTTATTTATTATTTTCCATGTTGTATATTGAAAGAATGTATACAATAACGTTGTCCATATGATTTATTATGGAAATATTGTGTATAATTATAATACATTATATGTTATATTATACGTTGTATATTACATGTAATATATATAATGCCAGTGGTTATACTATACATAGTGTGCATATGTTGAATTCTATTATATAAATTTTGTGCTATATATAAATGGATGAATATATACACATCATCAAAAGAGCTTGTAAACTGTGAAGAAATAGTTATTCATTATTCAATATATACCTTATGATAAGATTGCAATTTTTGTCATGACATCCCATTTTAAATTATTTGAAGCTATATTGTCAAATTTTTACCCTATGCCATCCTTAGATATATGTGATTGTAGAATGGATAATTTAATTGTTACATATTACAAAGTTAATTTATCTATTGATTATGAAAGCATCAAAAAAATAAAGATATTGTACAACATACCTCATAATTTATAACAAATATATATAACAAACACATATATATACTATAGGTCATAAATACATTATCTATATGCTAACTAAATACTATACATATAACATATCATATAAATATTAATATTAAAATATAGACAACATAGAAATAAATTTACAAAGTAGGTAGATCATATATAATATAAAATTGTAACTTACATAGTATAGAGTATGTGTACATTGTGAATTATATATAACACAATCACATAGACATGTAGAATAGAATTATATATATATATATATATATATATATATCACCTCAATCAAAGTTTAAATGATTAATATATTCAAAATACAAAAATGTGTCAAGTTGTTGATTTTGAGCATTTAGTGAACTGGCTAGCCATTGCAAGCTATTATGAGACTAGGCTGTTGGTTTTTTTAGTATCAACTCATTTGTATTTGTCTTCTACCTTTTCCTTTTATCCATTTTACAATCCATAAGTTAAAATTACTACCTGTACAAGTATTCCTAGACACCAACCATCAAACCAAAAATCACAAGTAATAATTGTAATATATATACACAAAATATATATATGTGTACTATAGAATATATTATAGTGGCATCTATATAATATATTTTGTGCATATATACATATATTACAATTATTGCTTATGATTGTTGGTTTGATGTGTGAATTGTTATTGGAACCATGGTTACTTGTTAAATGTTGTTTATGATGTGTTTTTATTGATGGTTGGTTTCTAGAAATACCAATGCAAATAGTAAGTTTAACTTATGAATCGTAAAATGGATAAAAGGAAAAGGAAAGAGACTAATACCAACAAGCTGGTCTAATAATAGTTTGCACCAATGAGCCAGTCTAAAATTGCATCAACAAGCCAATTCACTTAACACTCGAAATCGATAGCTTGATACATTTTTGTATTTTGAGCATGTTTATCTCATTCGAACTCTAATTGGGATTATTTAAGATGCTACGGATAGCTAAGATAGAGCTTGATAGCTTTTATGTTTTGAGTTTTATGGTGCATTTGATCTATTGGTTTGGCATATGTTTTATGTCTATTTTAATCAACAATTTGTCAAAAATAGATACAAATGAAAAATAAGTATTTTTACTCATAAAAAGACCTCACAAATCAAATATAGATCAAACACACATAAGATACAGATGCAGTAAAATACATATAAGATATAGATGAAGATCAGATATAGATAAGATACAGATAAAAAATAGACCATCCAAATAAACTCTTAAGCAATTCTAGTGGAATCAATGTCTAAAATTGATGTAAATTTACTGTAATTCTCAAGCTTATAGTAGCAAGTCGACTAGTTGATATAACTTCTATGCACCCAAATCCATCACTCACGTTTTATCAATCTGTGTCAAATGTAAAATATTTAGATTACCAAACATTATTATACACAATCTTAGACATTTAAAAAGATCTCATGATTTACTCTCAACATGATAAACCTTCATGATATAGGAGTTAAACTACATGACCTATGTAAGTAAGCTTATAATTATTTACAAAACTATAGTAGATATCATTAATGTATTTTCTCCAAAACAAGTTTTCAAACAAAATATTTTTCCTTTATCATTCAAGTGTATATTATTGTAAGAAAACCATTATTATTTGGTAAAAGATACTGATTTTCCATGCTTCTAACAATGTGGAAGTTAGGATTCCATGGCTAATTTCATATTATCAAATATGCATGCATCATAATTAGCAACGGTGGTTAAACATTAGAAAGAGTCATGTGATCTCAAGTAGCTATCATGTGATAGGAACACACATGGCATGGCTGCTTTTAGTTGTTCTTACTAGCCTTATTAACGGCTATTACAGGTCTGATTCAGTTCTCGATTTATCAGGTTATTTGCACCAACCTAATATTATATATTTTATAATGTTATATATATGCACACACACATATCTTGTGGATATTTTACATATGTTATATGGCATATATATATAATTTTATTCTATATGTCTATACAAAATACGTTATACATAATTCATACTTGATACATACTCTCTATTGTATAAGACATACATGTATTATATATAACAAACTACTTTATAATTTTCTCTATGCAGTCTATTTTTTTAATATAGATATATATGATGTTAAATGCATAGTGCTTAGTTAACACATAAATAATATATTTATAACTTACAAATTATATATATGCTTTTGTTATATATATATATATATATATTTGTTATAAATTTTAGGCACATTGTAAAATACTTTATTTTCTTTTTATGCTTTATAGGCAATACATAAATTAAACTTATAATATGCAACAATTTAATAAACATATTTTACAATCACATATTTCTTAAGATGGCATATGCTATAAATTTGACAATGTAACTTAAAATACCATAATATGACAAAAAATACCCCATCAGGACATAAGTTAGTCCTCCACAAAAATATCACATCAAAGCAAAAGTTAATACTCTACTTAAAATACCACATTAGAACAAATATATTACATCAAAGTAAAAGTTTGTCCTCCACTTAAAATATCACATTAGGATGATAATTTCACATTAGGACGATAATACCACATCATGACAAAAGTTGGTAATCTACAAAAATACCACATTAGAACCACAATACCATACCAAGACAGAAGTTAGTAATCCACATAAAACCTCATTTAGACAACAATACCATATTAATACAAAAATAATATATTAAGAAAGAAGTTAATACACAACTTAATATACCACATTAAGACAATAATACCACATTATGACAAATAAAGCAACATCATTCGATAGTCCTCATTAATTGTCTCGATTTAACAGCTAAGAGACAACATTATATTTTCAATCACCACATAGCAACTAAAGCCAATAAAGTCCCCTTGGAAGCTCCGAACTTCATATTCATATATTTCAAACTTATATTACAATTTTTTAATGTCTCTAAAATTTGCAGTTTTACTAATTTATAAAATTAATTGTCTAAAATTTAAATGTGTCAATTTACTAACTATGAACTTTTCAAATTTATTTATAATAAATAGATGAGATGATTAATTGTAAAAACGAGTAAAGTTTATCTAGCTAATTTCAAAATTTGACAAAATTCAAATAGCTAATTGTAAATATAGGTAAAGTTTAGATATGAAATTGGTACTTTTAAATTTTAAACAATTAATTGCAATGATAGATAAAATATATTTACATCAATCTACAACAATAAGCACAAACGAAAACACATATATATTACATATAAAGGCTCAACACATCAAAAGCATAATTTTCTTATCAATTGTAACTTTACCATATCATTTTTAGCAATTTATGCAATGGAAATCCTCATCAAAATTTGACTTGAACCCTTTGATTCAACACAACTTCCAACTCTTGATGGATAGGAAAATTGTTCGGACAATGGAGTTCTATCCTTCATATGTAGACCTTATTTTCCTGTGCCAAAATCGCAATGGGGACTGTTGCTAGAGTTAAATGATGGTCCAAGAAAGGTCTTGTGAAAATAAACATCACACAGTACAGCAGCCAACAGGAAATAGAACTATCCCTTCATCGAAGGAAATTTTTAAGACCAAAAACTAGAAGTCGGCCTAGCAGGCAACTTGCTGTTGTCGGTATAAGGAAACAAAATTTTCATAATAGGAATGAATTACAAACTCGAGAATGGCTGCTCGTTTAATTCCAAATTCTTTCCCTCCTTTTTGTCAATCATCTGACATACAATCGATCCCTGACATACAAGCTGACAGGAAATGCTGACTATTTGCTACAAAATTGCAAAGGAGAAGTTGCACACCTTTCTGAGCTCTCTTTCATGATTTGCACATTCACCGCCCCAGAAGGCCAGTTTAGTTAGCTTCTAATCACTTTATCCTTAAATCTACTAGTATACCTTGCTTGAGCCAAAAGCATGGTCAGGTTTATCGGTTCAGCATGTGCTAAAAAAGAGTTCACAGAACAAGCAACACCCAATCTGGCCAGATAGGAATCACAGGCTCGTGCATTTGTCTATTTTTTTCAAAATGTCTATACTCCTTTGCAAGAATAAAGGCAATGGAGCGACCAACTCTAGACTTTCCAGCTTCTGAAGGTCATGTGTTGAACACTCCACTTTTCGTAATGCCAGAGCAACATTTGGCAATTGAATTTGCTTACAGTGGAGATGTAGACGGGGTTCTTTGTCAGCAATACTTCCACTACCCAAGTCAAGATCAAAGGAAATGGGCTTTTCATCAAACTTTTTGGTTGCGTCCACATCATTACAAGATAATGGCAAATGTTTCCACTTCCTATGAGCTTGCCACCCATATTTATAATCTCCAAGAATAGGAGTTCCCAAAATCTCAGCACAGTGCACCCGAATGCTTTCAACAATGGCATAGAAATGAAGGTCAAGCATTAAGTAAATAAAGATCATATGTACATAGATGAATACGGATAGTTTAGTTGTGACCCCACCTGGTGTTTCCTACCAGTAAGAGGTGACAGCTCTAACAATGTATAGCCTGCATTATAAAATAAAGCAATAACCCATATTAAGAACTCTTGCACATTCTGAAATGAAGTGTCAATCTTTGTTCAGAAAACAGACGAAGAAAATCCATTCATGCGTGTTGTATGTGAAGTCAAATGTCTTGTATTGTTGTTGCACTTACTAATATCTGTATTATAGATATTATCACAAGGGTCAGTTATGTGCATGTTTAGGAGCAGTTACATGTCAGTTTTTTTATGGTGTTTATGTCTAGCAATTAGGAAGAAATTTTCTTGTTTTTGATTGCCATGTACTTGTATTAAGAAATGCCAATGATAAAAGGACAAGTGCTTTCTAAGAAACCTAAGTTCTAAGAGATTGTAGGATTCTCATGAATAACTCTCAAAATAAATTCAAAATAGGGAAGCAAGGATTAGGAACGAAAACCAACACAAATTAAAATTAGATTACTCAGTTAATAGGCCAACAACTAGGAATTACCTTTGATAGCAAAGGACAACAACAGCCAGTCAACATTTGGGCTCTTGAGCTCAAAAGAAAAGGAAAACAAGGAATAAAAAAGGAAAATCTCCCATCCATGTATGTAATATTTGCTAGTTTGAACTGTAAGTGATGAAATGAATTTTACAAGAAGAAAAATAAGAAATGCAACTGATGAATAAAGATCTAAGAATTGACAACCCCAACTGAAGGTAGGGCTAGATTTAGTTTGTTGGTTCCTTCCTCTGTTCCAGCACAGTTGAAAACAGGGACAATTAAGCATATAGACGTTAGAAATATCTAGATAAATCTTTATGATAGGAAAGGAATATCTATAAAGTAGGAAAATAAGTATTTATCCTTCTTATTTTTAATTTAACATGTATTTTAGGAGAAACTAGATGGAAATGCACCCACTATTTGAGTGCCTAAAGCAGGAGATATCAAACATAAGGTATGTTAACAATTAAAAGTTACCATAAGAATTAGAAACCTTTCCAACTTCCATACCCAATTTGTTTGAATTCATCTTTGTAACTAAAATGGAGAATGTGATGAATAGGAAAGTAAAAACTGTCAAAATGGAGAAAATATTCTGGTTTACTGAAATTAACCTTGACTAGTTTGTGAAATAGGAGGCATGCTTTTACTTCCAAAGGCCGTTGAAGAAATCTTTTGGTAAAAAATTAATTTTTGAGAGGTGTGATACTAAAACCAATTTCTCGCACTTTGATATTATAGATTTACTGGAATTAACGTTCCACTGTTTGTTAAAAAAAAAAAAAAAAAAGAGGCATGCTTTTAATTGGAAGGGCCAATGAAAGACTTTATTAGTGAAAAGTTAATTTTTGAGAGTTGTGACAACAAAACCATTATAGATTATTAGATGCATTGCAATACTTCTATTTAGGGAATATATAGTAAATCTTCTACAGATACCTCCTCTTGAGAAGGAATAAAGAGAGCAAGAAAAATAAGCTTTAAAGTTAGTTTAACTTTGTTTTAGAAGCAGCCAACAATTAATGAGATTTGATGGTTCTCCCACTAAAAGGGCTCCCACCAATTTTATAAAAATATTGGTTACTGGCTTTCTAAAGCAGGCCCAATAGAAAATGTTAAAAACTTAACAACTCATTATTACCCCGAGTGTAACAATTAAACAACATAAAATTGAGTCAAACAGAAATTTCATGGCGCAGACAACTCATGAACTATCATCAAGGTTGTTCTCACACATTTCCGGAGATATAGTATTTTAACAAATTCACAGTGACATTTTATGCTATTGCTACAAACTTTCTAACCCATGTAAACACATGATATGACCTACAGGTAACAAACACACTGACAGACTGCCAGTTAACGCCTATTGAATTATATTAAGGATTAGAAACATTCCTATTAAATTATTTGAGAGGAAACCCAACAGAAAGGGAGATTAGAAATATTAAGGACTAATAAGATAGTTGGTACAAACTTCAATCAAAATTACTTCCTTAAACAAAAATTCAACAGAGTAAATTTGCTGCAAAATAAAAATTCCAGCCATTATACATTATACTTAATTGAAAACAAAGCCAATCTCCAGTTAGAAATAATATAAGTTCTCAAGTAGCAATATTCTAAAGACAGTGAAAGCTAACCTCGAAATGATTCAACCACTCGAAATTCTGTAATTGCATGCTGAGGCGAAACACCTGTAAGACTGTCACAACCATGATGCGATCTGATTTTCCGTTATCCATCACGACCTGAAAGAAACAAAAGCAATAAGAACAGATTTAAAATGAATAAATAGCAAGGCAGACATCCATACTGATTGCAAGAGCACAAATGTTGATTTAACAGTTTTGATGGCAATTTGTTGCAAAAACAACTCCTTTTTTATCTGAGCTGGTATGATAAGGCTCACTTAGTATCTATTGTTAA
Organism: Combretum micranthum; assembly: GCA_024138025.1. Classification (NCBI taxonomy): domain Eukaryota; kingdom Viridiplantae; phylum Streptophyta; class Magnoliopsida; order Myrtales; family Combretaceae; genus Combretum; species Combretum micranthum. The sequence continues at coordinate 15,945 of JAMXBD010001830.1, read as the reverse complement.
CAAGCAAGCAATCATACATATCGATGTAAGCAAACAAATGTCTACGTAATGAAATAACCCAGTGAAGGCATTACAAAACCAAACAGGTAAGAGCAAAAGAGTACTATCATGAACCTCAAAAACTTTTTTACTTTTTTCCTTTTTTTTTCCCTTTTGGATAATTGAGGAACCTAAAAACATACAACAAACAAACTGGAAGTTTCTGCTGAAATATTCACTGAGCATTACAAGGCTCCTACCTTCCCCAGGGGTGCAGAAATCAAGCCCTCTGAGCGTCTTGGTGACCCTAAAACAACCGCCAAATACCTTCTTTGCAAAATTTTCTTTCTGCATCCAATGTCCTTGAAAGAGGGAAAGTGACACATCAGAACACATAATGACAACAAAAGAGACACTGCAAATTGACTAAACTTTGGCCAAGCTACATATGCACATCACACACTCACACACACACCCCACCAAAAGAAAACCTCACCTCTTTTAATACTCCAATGGTTTTCTCACGAAATAGAGAATGCAGAAGTGATGCACTTGTCTGTGTCCTCCCCATCACCAGGATGCCACTGCAGTCTCTGTCTAGCCTGTGTACCTTAAGAACATGTAAAGATGTTAGAGTCGAATACCACTTCCCAGACAGAATCTGTCTTTGAGGGTGTATCTCTTAGATTTGGAAAGTCAAAATACATGGCAACTTGAAATTCAAGCAAATTGTTAAAAGATCTGACACAAAATATCAAAACTAAGCCACTGGTTGAACATGAATTTGGATGGGATGTTGGTGGAGAAAATCAAGTACCACGTATAAGTTCAATATGCCTTCTTGCAACCTTTAAATTTCTTCCTTTGGTGGTAAATGAGGACCCCAAAATTTGATGTATACATTATCGATAGTACCAAGTCTGAAATTCCTAAGAACAACATTCTGCATACAGCATCAAACACTGATTGAAACTTCCACAAGGTGAAGTATGAATGAGATCAGAAACTTAAATCTGCCTGGTGTAAAACCAAATTAGATCATCTGTGGAAAATTCTAAGAGGATTCTGAAGGTGGCTAGTTTTACCATCAACAATGCATTGGAGTCAATCTGAACAGGAGACCTAGAGTGCCATGGCCTAAGGAACTTTGGTTTCATAGGCCCGTTTCTAATGTTGTCATTCTGTCAATCAATTTGTGAATACTTGTATACATTCAAGCAAGTTCCATTGGAAGTTCTGGCTAGCCATTTAGTCGTCTGTGAGTTCCTAGAGCCCCATAACTGCCTTTTTATGGTAACCCTGTTCCTAGGTTTGGATTCAGGGAGTTGCTAAGACAAGATGCCGGACATTGTTTTATCATTGGATTCCATATTCCAAGGACTTATTAATACTAGATCATCATGGAAGCATGTACTAATATAAAAGCTTCGTTTACCCTATGAAGTAATTTTATTTGGAAGGTGCAGAAAGGCGGGAAAGATCCTACTTTCCGCACTAGTACACTAATTAGAACAGTTCTTATCAGATTTGATGTTTATATGGATATTTAAGTCTCTTTGGAGGGTTTGTTTGGATTGTTGGATTTTTATCTATATCATATATGTATCTAATTTGCATCTGCAACTGCAACTACAACTGCAACTGCAACTGCAACTTATCTGTATCATATTTGTATCGCATCTGTTTAATCAGTTTATTAGTAAAAGTGTCAGTTTTTTATCGTATTTATTTTTTGACAAACATCTATTTAAAAACGACAAAAATATGATACCAAAATAACCAGAATATGATGAAATCAAGACCCTAAGTGCATTCATGAAGTAATGCAGTAGTCAAATCCTAGAAGAAACAAATTATAAGAAATTATGACATGCTAATTCTTACCTATCCTAATCCTAGGCCCCTCCACCAAAGAGCAAACAACAAACCTCAAACTTCTGCTCTCTCAATAAAATTTTGACACATAAAGTGGAACTCCAACAAGAAATTTCTAATTATAAACCCAGTCTTGTCCAAGACAAAACCAAAAGCAATGCATATGTCAGATTCAAGAAACTGCCACTAAGAATATCTAGCAAATGGAACCTTAATTACCAAAACCATACAGCACACAGCATTTTATTTCTATTTTTTATTCTATTTATTTACTATTGTCTATTTTGTATTATATTTATATTTTATTTGAACTCAAATAGTAAGTTTGCTATGCTTAAATAGCCCCAACATAAAGTAGCTAAAACTTCAAAGGTAGAGTAAAGATCGACCTTCAGATTTAAGCTGGTTGCAGTAAGTATTCATACGTAACAGCTAACTAAAAGCAAACAAAAATTGCAGAGATGATTACTGCTTTTGCAATTTTAATCTTTTGAGGAAAACACGTGAGATGACTTTGAGATGATGATCTACACACGGAACTTTCATATAGTCTCTCTACCATGCATGTGATTTGTGCGGCATACCTCTGCTCTAAAATGCTAGCATACAAGGACACCATACCATGACCATCACCATCCATCAACAGAAAAATTAACCAGCCATTATCCCCAAAAAAGAAAACTTACCAGTCGGGGAGGATCTGGGTAATCATATTTCAAACAAGTAGCAGCAAGCTCATCCAAGCTTCGCCTTACACCCATGCCACCCTGCCAAAACACAGGTTAGACCAATTCAACACAACCAATCCATCATTTTCCACCATGTAAAATGAGAAACAAGATATAAAATATTCCTACCTGAACAGGCAATCCATGGTTTTATTTTACAGCAATGATGGCTGAATCCTGCTCTCATCAAAGTTAAGAAGTCGTTAGGTAAATATAAAACACAAATGCATATGTCTCTCTTGCACCCACCACCAAGAAGATTATCTATCTAGGTGCATCAAATTGCCAATAGAAAGTGAGAATTGAGAACCTTATATATCAAGACCATGAAACAAACTCTAATTCTTCTTTGGAACAACTAAGCTTTTCTTTCTTGGAAGAAAAATCTTTGACAGAGATAGGAAGAAAAATTCGATCTCCTGGGTTCATTGAATCTTTAGCTGCCACCTTGCATTGAGATTAAACGTTAGAAGAGTTTATCTTCAATGATAATCAAAGTATGACTGTAAGAAAAGGCAATTCTATCAGTAAGTAATCGAACAAAATACAAGCAAAGAGACAAAGACGACACTTATACTCGACTGTGCATGCACGACAGTTCTATCATAAGGTGCATATATATATTACCCTCTTCAGTCGATATCTTGTACTTGAGCATTCATACATGAGCCTCTCTTCGAACCTACTATGAAGAAAACAGAAACTATCACCATGAAACAATCAGATGTATTACCACCCTGTCAAGTAACATTTCTCCATCATAAACACAAGTACACATGCGTGTTATGTTCAATGATATTGAATAATTACACAGCGGTCCAAATGCAACATCACAAAACCTGTGAACAAGCATGTCAAATATCAAACTTACATATAGCCATTTGACAACTAGCATAACTTGATTCACACGTATGTACCCAGTTTCACAAAGCTCATTCAGAAGCTTAGAATTAAACACTGAACAAAAGGCCCAAGATCTCTCCAAAAGACAAAAGTTGAGTCCTCTTTAAACATTCCAAATAATCTAATACATATATATTCATAATTGAAATAATCATTTCTTACAACATATAAAATATTCCAGATCAAGCTTGAACAATACAATCCTACCTAAAATAGAGTCAACTTAAAAATTATTCCCTCCCCTCAAGTGCAACAGAAAATGGAAGAGGCAAAATAGAAATATTTTTCCTATTTTCTTGCCTTCCATTTTACTATAGTCTGGACCTTCAAAACATCTCTGCTGTAACACTAATAGCTCATTCACTCTCCTGAATAAATAAGTATATAATGGAATTATTATTCCTGATGGATGAAATAAAGTTGTAATGTAATTTTCATGTGTTAATTTTCTATTTAAATAAGGATATTTAAAAAAAAAAAAATCTATTACGATGTTGAATTGTTATTCATAGGTTTTAGTACTAATGGCTATTTAATATAAGTAATCCTTATTACGATCAAATAAACGTCATAATAGCTATTGATAAGGAACAAGGTTGTAATGTCATTACTATTACAACGTTTCCTTACTAATTAATATTGCCAGGATTTCTACAAATAAGAGGTCATGAATAAAACATAAAATACGCAAGCTAATTGAGAGTACGTTTTAGTACAAGTATTTCAGCCAGACATGGTCAAACCCTACAGAATAATAGAAATCATATGTACTCTTTTAATTCAATCGGGCTTTGTTATTACTTTCTGACAAAGAGAGAATAATAGAAACCATATGTACTCTTTTAAGAGGGAATTCTATAGTTTTGCCATTAATTTTGACGGGACCAATTCTATTACCATGCAACAGCTCATACTATACCCAACTATAATTGAACTATTAAAATAATTAATATTTCAATTATTAAATTTATATTATCGTTTAGATAGTTGACTGGATGGTCCCGTTGAAGGAACCGTAAAAACTCTCCTCTTGAGGCATACAAATTTGTAAAAGATCATCCTTGTTATGGGAAAAAGCATTTTATTTTTCATTCACACTACTATCTTTCATCCATGTTCACATCATAATGTAAGGTCAAGGGATTTTTTTTTTTTTTTCCTTTAAGAAGTACAATTAAAAACAGAAAGATCATTTATTTGGTCATTTAATTTTATTATAAACAATAGGAAAATGCTATGAAAAAATAGTAAGCCGTCACTATTCTCACAATATCTGGCTAAAAAATCATTCAATATTCTAGTTTCAACTGACAGATGGAATTTACTCGATCATAATACATAGGAACACCTTTGAAAAATAAAATTCACCACGAATTAAAATACAAAAACCCGAAAAAGGCCAAAATTTTCGGATGACATGGCAGTAGCAGTCGAGTAGTTCTAGTTTGCAAATACTTGAGAAATTAGACGAACTTCTCGAGGACTAAGATCCTAATGTATGATGAAGATGTGTGACCACTACGAGTTTCACTTAACTTCCACGATTCCTTTCAACCAACACATAACCTCTATGACATAACAAATCGTATAAATGAACACTTAAGAAAACTTTTTCATATAGGCATGACATAAAATGAGCCTGTTAAAACATCCAAGAAAACAATCGTCGATCCTAACCGAATCATCAAACAGCAGTCAAACGAAAGTCCAAAACGACAATTCAGGATCTGAATTCACAGAAACAAGACCTGTCTCAAACGAAAGAGTTTCTGCACAAGATTTCTCGGCAACTGAGGACAGCACCTGAGCACCCACTTAAGCGCCGTCGTATCAACCATCTCGTAAGACGAACTGGCATCTCCACCTGCTGAAATCTGCTTCCCCAAAGCACTGCCGTCGACGGTGTTGACGAACGGAGGTAAGGTGTACCACTTGCCTTCGTTCTTGCTTCCTCTGTCGGTGGGATTATGGTCATTGCTCGTAAGGTTGGAATAAGAGCGGAAGTGGTGATGGAACGAGGTGCTTACGACGCTAAGAAATTCGTTGGTTCTGGCAGATGATGGCCGTCGCAGACTGAAGGATTTCGACATTTTTGGGTTGTCAGCGCGCACTGGAGTTTAGGGGTTAATGGAGCATGGACAGGTTTATTTTTATTTTTTTTTATTAATTTACATAATATGTACATCACCACGACCTATTGAAAAAAGGGAAAAGAAAAATAATTTTACTAATCTATAAAAATGTCATTTGAAACGGAAATAACCTCATAATTTAGGGAAAAGGAAAAAAATATTAATATTTTTAAAAATAATTACGAAAATGCCATTGGGATGAAAATAATCCCAGAAATAGGCAACACGACCTCCTCTCTTCAAGAGACGAGGTCGTTAGTGCCTGACCTCGTCTCTTCAAGAGACGAGGCCTTAATATGTTGTAACCTCTCTTTTGAAGAAACGAGGCTATTACCGCATATGACCTCGTCTGTTCAAGAGACGAGGCCATTAGTGACTGACCTCTTCTCTTGAAGAGACGAGATCATCGACTTCAAATTCCCCGCGCGCGCTCTTCTTCCCCATTTCCCCCCATTTGAATCCGCGGAGCAAACCCAAATAATCCCAATCCCCAATTTGCAAATCGCGAATTCCCATCCTTTTTGGCGCACCAAATCCACAAATCGAGTGTAATCGCTCATCCCCGAGTTTTCCAAAGTTGATTTTGTAGCGTTTGGTGTGTAGGAGGGTAAAAAAGAGGAGATTTGAAGCGAGACGACCGACGGCGAACGGAACTTTGAGGTTGGATTTTCGCGTGTTTTCGTATTTTTTTTTAATCATTCATGCTGCATTGTTGAATTATGATTGTATGTGGTGTTAGAATAATTTTATAGCATGATTCGTACGCCGACTGTATGTTGCGTGGTTATTGATTAGCTAAGTGGCATGTAGGACTTGGGATTTGAGTTTAAGATGCTGTAAATTCTTTATTTGTTGATGAAATGGGTGATTAATTAGTTATATGGATGAATTATTAGAAGAAATAAGTACGTGGGATGGACTTATGATGTTGGTTGATGATTCAAAGTTGAAATTGATGAAAAGTATGTTGGTTATGTATTTATGTTGTGTGGTGTGATTTAAATGGGGGAAAAATAAAGTGTTTTAAATCTAAAACTTTAAATGGTGTAAATGGGGTAATAAAAGTAGTGTTATAAAGTTTGATTGCGTATTAAATTTATCAATTCAAAGTTTAGGTTACAAATTCAATTTTTGTGTAAAGTTCAGGTACCTAATTTGACACTTATCCTTTTATTTTGGTTGGTTTATATATTTATATATCTTCTATTTTAAGATTTAAATTATAAAAAATGAGTTAAGAAAAGACCTTTATTATTTTTTGCTATAAGTATTCTAAAAAGTCAGGTTCTAAAATGCAAAATATAAAACATAAGTCCTAACCAATTCGTTACTTTCATATCTACCTTTTAACCCGATAGGCTTCAATATCTACAATTGTCTCCTCTATAACTTCCCCATATTGTTCTTAATAATGATTTATTGTATGAGTGTTTATTTCTTTAGATATATGCTTATTCTCATTCTTAGTAGATGATTCAAAAACCTTTGATTTAAGTTTCTCTTCTTTAATAAAGATTCACCTCTCATCTCACTGATTTTGTACAAAAGCCTTAACTACCTGCTCTAGATCCTTCATGATTGACTTAAGAGATAAAGAATAGACTAAAAATCATGGCTCTTTATAGTAATTAATGTTATTTAATGATTTGTAACATATATAGCAATTTAACTTCATTGACTCACCCAAACATATATCAACAATGTCACATAAAACTTCATCCTTGTATTGAGTTATGAAAGAAAAAAGGCTTCCTTCACTTGTTTTGCTATTCACATAGGACCTTAGCATTGGTATGGCGGTTTAAATTTCAACTTTGAAAGTGGAGGTGTAGGTGTAGGTGTAGGAGTTATGTTAAATGTTAGGAGGAATGCAATTGATAAGTGTGATTTTTTGAATTTGATACGTGGAAGCTAATTTTGATGAGATGGCAGGATTTGTGAGGAAATGGATAAAGCGAAGTTCGTACTGTACGCTCATGGGAATATTGTGCAAGGGGATGATGGTTTTGGTTATGATAAGCGGCCTGTTGCTATGGTCAGTGTTAGCAGGAATGCAAGATATGAGCAAATAGTGGAGATTATTTGCAATAGACTGAAAGTAAATAGGTGTACACATCGGGTGGAGCTATATCATAGGGTAGCAATTGGAGATAGGACGCTACGATATGATATTATTCCAGTGACCGATGATGATGCGGCACAAGAGATGTTGCTATACACAGAAGGCTCAGTGGCTGTTTATGTGCAGATTTTTGAAATTGAATTATCACAGGCAGCTGTAGGGGAAATGGGCAATGATAGAAATATTGGAAGCCAGGGGTTTGTAGACTCCAACTCCACTCCAGTTCAGACAATGGGCAGTGCACAAGTAGAATTAGGTCACTTTGAATTTTCTGTACCTACATCAGTAGGTGGTGATGATATGGATGCTGGGCAAGACTCATCGGCAAGTGAATCCAGCGAAGACTATGACGATGATGAAAATGTTAATGCTGAAGTAATTGCACAACAATATGCATTGCCCGAGGTACAACGAAGGGGCAATAGGTGGGACCGTTTTATTGCTCCTACTGACGTTGATGCAGTAGGGAGTTCAGCGGCAGTTCCGTTTTTCAGTGCTGAAGTTGGTAGTACTTACGCAGCATATGATGATGAGCAGGAAATGAGTGCTGGGAATTGGAGCTTCAGTGATGAATTCAAGGTCGGGATGCGTTTTGAGACCAAAGATCATCTCATACGGGCAGTTAAAATGTGGCACATAACGAACCATTACAACTTCAAGGTAGTGGATTCGGACCCAAGAGCATGGTCAGTGAAGTGTACTGATATCCACAACAGAGGTTGTAAGTGGAGACTAAGAGGCAGCTATAAGAAACATGGTGGGTGGTTTCACATCACTAAATATGAAGGACCTCACACTTGCTTGGATGAAATAACTGGACAGGATCACTCTCAGTTGGACTCCACCAGCTTGTCCAGGGCCATAATATTGGAGATCCGCAATTCTCCAGATGTGAGGCGAAGGATCTCCAAACGAATATATTAAAACAATTCGGGTATAATGTTCATATGAAGAGAATTCGTGAGGCAAAAAGAAAGGCCATTGAGCAGGTGTATGGAAGTTGGGAGTCATCTTATGTGGAGCTTCCGCATCTACTTAATGCAATTACTGAGGCAAATCCGGGAACAAAGGTTGAGTGGCAAACTCAAGATTCAAATACTGCCGGCCACGTATTCCTAGATAAGCTATTTTGGGCATTTGGGCCTTGCATTGAGGCGTTCAACTACTGCAGGTATGCATTGTATTTATTGTTAAATTTTGTTGTAGGTTATTGATAGTCACTGACTAAGTTACACATGTTAAATCGTTGCAGACCTGTGATCACAGTTGATGGCACATTCCTGTATGGCAAGTACAAGCACAAATTGCTTATTGCAGTGGCAATGGATGGGGCCAATCATATAGTACCGTTGGCCTATGCCCTTGTGGAAGAGGAAAAGGCGGATACATGGAGTTGGTTCCTTGCAAAAGTGCTGGAACATGTCGTCAAAGACCGTTCAAATATTTGCTTGATATCGGACCGGCATGCCGGTATCAGGAGTGCGGTCGAAGGTGAGAATGCGGTGTGGCCTAGGGGGTGGCCTTGGCGTTGGTGTATCCGTCATGTTGCAAGCAACTTCAATTCGAAGGCAAAAAGTAAGGAATGTAAGGAAATTGTTAAAAGAGCTGCCTATCAAACCCAGAGTCGGAAGTTCCACGGATATTTCAATGCTGCACTTCAAAGCAATCCTTGGACAGCACGATATTTTCGTGAGTTGCCCCCATGCATGTGGACTTTATCTCACGATGAAGGTGTCAGATTTGGCCTTGGCACAACAAACATGGCAGAGAGTTACAATTCAGTTATAAAAGACGCCAGGTGCTTACCTGTGGCTGCATTGGTAAAGAAAACCTTCTACAACTGCAACTCCATATTTAATAAGCAAAGGCGTGAAGCAAGCGATGCCATGAGTATGGGTAAGTTGCTCACAGAATACGCTGCGAATAAGTTTGAGCGATGGAACAATATATCCAGTTCCCATAGAGTTACTTGTTTCGATTACCAAGAACGGATATACGAGGTCATAACTGCACCACGTCCAACAATGTATGGTCAGAAGGGGGACCACATACAAAAAGTGGAGTTAAGATCATGTAGATGTAGTGTAACAAGTGGCAGACATATAGAATTCCATGCTCGCATGCGATGGCAGTGATGGGGACAATGCACATGGATTGTGTTGCCTACGTGGGACAGTGGTACAGGTGGGATCACCAACTAAGAGTGTATGGTCGTTCCTTCATTCCCGCAGCCGATAAGGCAAACTGGACTCGGTTGGACTTACCAAAGTGGCACCCTAATCCAGGACTTATTAGAAAAAGGGGTCGACCTAGGGAGAAACGATTCCAAAACGAGATGGACATTCGAGAGGGCCCCCGCGGTTATTCATGCGATTGTTGTGGGGAGCAGGGCCACAACATAAGAAGTTGTCCAAATACGGGATCGGCGGGTAGACTAGTTACGGGGCAGTCGAGTCGTGGTGGTAATTTTATTTCCAAACGTTATGCACAATGTATTCTTGAGTCATGACTGACATTATGTTTTTTTGCATGTTTATAATGCAAACTTGTCGTCAATAATAATATCTCCTTATTGTTTCTTTGCAGATGGATCCCGGACCGATCGATAGTTCACTACTGACGCAGCAGCCTGTACATAGGTCCACTCTAGCCTGGGATGGGCAGGTCTGTTTATTTATCTATTCCAGTGATTCTAGTTTTGTTCGTTGCGGTGTTTATGGTTTTTAATAAATGTTCATTTTATTGTAGGAGCATGAGGTACTTCATTGTCGTCGGAGAGAGGCCAGGCTCAGGCGACCTGCTGGTATACCCACAGATGTGGACGAGCGCCTTGTGCCATTCCTGTCCCAGGCAGGGTTCATAGGGCGGCTCAGATGCCTTTCATTCAGCTGATTGGCATCTGATTACAGCTTGGTCGAGCGATGGCGCCCAGAGACACATACGTTCCACATGACCACGGGAGAGTGGACTGTGACGCTGCAGGACGTTGCTATCCTGACGGGCCTCCCTGTAGATGGATTGGCCGTTACTGGCACGGCTCGCATGGATTGGCCAGATTTGTGCGAGGAGTTATTAGGGTTCGGCCAGTCCCCGGCGTCGACATGGATGGAGGGCGGCTGAAGATGTCGTGGTTGGATAGCCACTTCAGCGACCTACCGACTTTGCTGATGACGCGATGATCCGACGTCATGCCAGAGCATACATTGCTGCTGCTTGGGGGATTCATTGTCGCAGACAAATCCTCGAACTACGTCCATCTTATGTACCTCCAGCTGCTCAGAGATTTCGAGCAGGCAGGGCAGCACGCGTGGGGAGCAGCCTGTTTGGCTTGGCTATACAGGCAGCTATGTCTGGCTTCCGACGTCGACACGGGAGACATGGCAGGACCACTAGTTGTCCTGCAGATATGGGCATGGGAGCACTTCCCCCACATTGCCCCGGTACGGCGACTGCTGACCTCTGTTACCGCAGGCCGCCCACTTATCAGTCATTGGGGTGCGACTTTCGACGTCACCCGTGTGTCGACCCACCTATTGATTGAGTACCGCGCCTCCTTTGATCGACAGATGGCGCATCAGGTATGCCGTAGATCACTTTCGATTTCCATTGTCATCTACTCTTAAATTGCTATTGTACGATCATTTTCTAATGCAGTGATCACTTTTGCTACTTCCACAGGTGGTGTGGGACCCATACAGCTCCATACTGCCCGCCCTTCCACCACTGCCTGGTAGGCAACGATGTATGGCGTGCCCGTACCATTGGTATGCTTCTACCTGTCGAGCACTACTATCCGGACAGAGTGCTCAGACAGTTTAGCGGCTTCCAGGAGATACCAGCCCCCCTGCTGATATGAGACCCCTCCATGAGATTGACATGAGGGGACGTTCCGAGTGGAACTGGCAGTCCGAGCACGCCAGGTGGATTGCTGAGTGGGATGCTCGGCGTGATTGCATTGTACAGATGCCAGATTTGCCGGCTGGGACATCTGACGATTACTTCCAGTGGTACCACGCGATCACCCGACGCTGGATCGGTCGTACGGGAGCTATCATGCGATACATGGTAAGATCACTGCCTCTGTAAGCTTTATCTCTACTTTACTGACTTGTACTGACTTATTACCTACTAACTGATATAAATATTTGCTATTACTCGCAGGCTGATTTCATTTCTAGCGTCCCAGACATGCCCCCAGAGCTCACTGCATCCACTGCACGAGATGTCTGTCGTGTAGTGGATGAGTTTATGGGGTTGAACTTCAATGATCCAGTACCACCAGCTCCACCAGCCGCAGCAGCACAGGGTGACCCACAGCCTCATACCCTACAGAGACGACATCCTCCTAGAGAGAGGCGGGGCGGGACGGGGACGGGGTCGGGGGCGAGCTCGGGCTCCAGGTATACAGATCAGAGATGAGCCTGAGCCGTCCGACCTACCTCCATTCGATGAGTCTGGTCCTTCTCAGGTCATTCATGACGGGGCTGGCCCGTCATCCACTTCTTACGCTATGGTGGACACCCCCATGCCAGACCCGTCATCCAGTGACTTCCACACTCCCCTGGCTCCACAGAAGAGGCGACCATCGCCATCTCATGATATGGGGGAGGGCCTTACACAGGTCGAGCCAGACCCTGTCCCATTCCATCAGTACAGTGCTGCTACGGGAGAGGAGCCCGCTCCAGTTACAGAGACTGGCCCATATTCACCGCATCCTCATCATCAGCGTACCCCATTCCCGAGGACATACGTGAGGCGGGGTAGAGGCCGCGCACGAGGGAGCAGGGACACACAGCAGTAGTAGGACTAGTGGACGATAGATAGATTTTCTTCTTTTTTTTTTTTCTTTTTGGGTACGTAGCTTCTTATTTCCTTGTATTATTCTTGTATGTATAGATTTCATTCTATTTCATTTCCTATTATGTATTTTGACGCTACGAATACTCATATTTTCATTGCACTGTGTATGATTGGGATCGGAAATGTGAGTTTCGATTGAGCTTGGAAACATGTAGTTTGTTAGTTTTTTTGCCATGGTGGAGGATGGTTAATGGCTTCTATGGCTGTTTATATTTGCATTTGACAGGTTTTTAATGTAAATTTTTGCTTTTTCAAGAATATAATAGGATTTGGCTGATTTTAGCCTGGCCTCGTCTCTTGAAGAGACGAGGCCACTCTTGGCCTGACCTCGTCTCTTCAAGAGACGAGGCCACTCCTTGGCTGACCTCCTCGTCCTTCAAGAGACGAGGCCACTCCTTGGCCTGACCTCGTCTCTTCAAGAGACGAGGCCAAGTAGGCAGCACGGCCTCGTCTCTTGAAGAGACGAGGTCAGGCACTAACGACCTCGTCTCTTGAAGAGACGAGGCCGTGTTGCCTATTTCTGGGATTATTTCATCCAGTGGCATTTTCGTAATTATTTTTAAAAATATTAATATTTTTTTCCTTTTCCCCATAATTGAGGTAAGTTGAACTCAACTTTTTAAAAAACTAAAAATTCGCCCACTAGTAACTCTCTCTTTTGAAAAAATGAGGCTAGCGGAACTAATATACCCACCTTCTTCTTCCTTTATTTGGACATTAAAAAAAAAAAAAAAAAGACCTTTCGCACCTAAACTCTAATTTTGAAGAATCAAGTGCAATTTCTTGATCAATCCTACCAAATTAGTATAAGTTCTTAATCAATCTCGATCATATCGCATTACCCAAGCAACCATCCATGCTAATTGCCACCAATTATACTTGGAATCAGCAACGGGCTTGCGAATTTCCATTTAATTCTAGTAAGTCGCTTCATTTGATCGTTTGAATTTTTCATGTTATCTGATGCTCCTTTCTATACAATTTTGTATGCCAAAGTTATATTATTGGTTTGGAACAAGCATTTTCACTTTTTTTTTTTTGGAACTGTCCTGTTGCCTACATAAAATCAGCAGCTAGCTTGCATATTTTGCTATATTACTAACCGTTTCATTTTGTTTATGTGTCAAATTAAAGTTAATCACTTAAGTTAACTAAACCTTATCACATTGTTCGGTTTAGTTCAGATTGTAAATTGAATTAGAACAAGCTACCAAGCTGGGTCAATTCAGTTTAGCGGTATTAGTTATATGATATGTTGCTAAAGTAATTTATTTTATGATTAATAGGTTTGTCTATAAAACATGGTAACTGATGTGTCTGCTTGTTACTTGAGTTGCTGATTTAGAACATTTATTTTATTAGTCCAATATTGAATGTTGATTATTTCAATTAAAGAAAAAAAAACTGTTCATGAGAAATCCAATATAGGCAAATGAATGAAAAGAAAAAGATGTTGATGTTCATTTAAAGATAATCTTCCTCCAAATGTGCCTATTTGTCTTACAAATGAATTTAGCTAAGATAACATGTTTTACTAGTTAGTATAAAACATAATTGATGATAGGGAAGTACAAATCATATCTTATCTTCACGTTTTATGCATTCAATGTTGTTTTTTTTTTTTTTTTTTTTTGAATAGGCAATGTAAGGGCGGAAATGGATAAGGCTAAGTTTACACTATGCACTCATGGCTATATTATTGAACGGAATTATGGTTTTGGTTATGATAAGCAATCAGTTGCTATGATTAATGTGTTTAGGAACTCTATATATGAACAAATCCTAGACACAATATGTAGTATACTTAAGATAAATAGGTCAACACATCGAATTGAGCTATGCCATAGGATTGCTATTGGAGATAAGATACTATTATGATGTGATTTCAGTTGCTGGTGATGATGTTGTACAGGACATATTGGTGTACATAGAAGGGTCAATGGTTGTATATGTTTAGATATTTGAAAAGGAATTGCCACAAGCACCTATGGGAGACATAGGCATTCATGGAAATGTTGGCAGCCAAGTGTTGGTAGATAAGAAGCTCAATCCCACTTAAACAACAATTAGTAGCCAGGACTAGATGGGAAACTTTAGAATACGTACACCACATAGGAGTAGTGGGTATGATACTGATGCAATGCAAGGCTCATCAGTAAGTGCATATAATGAAGATTATGATGAAGATGAAAATAAATGGGTGATAGGTTTGCCTCGGTAGATAACTGCTACCCATATACAACATAGGGGTAATGACTGTCATCGTTTTGTGACTCTTACAAATGCTAATGCAGCTAAGAACTAAGAGCCAATGTCATTTTTCACTGTAGATATGGGTAGTGACTATGTTGCATTTGATAATGAGTAAGAAATGAGTGTTGGAAATTGGAGTTTCAGCAATAAATTCAAAGTTAGAATACGGTTTAAGAGTAAAGATCATCTTAACGGGCCCTTAAGATGTGGCATATATCAAATCATTACAATTTTAAGGTAGTGGACTCAAACCCAAGGTCATGGGCAGTTAAATATACCAAAACCTGCTACAAGGTTGTAAGTGGAGGACTCAAAACATACTATAAGAAACATGGGGGTTGGTTTCACATCACAAAATACAAGGGGTCTCATACTTGTTTAGATGAAATCACTGGACAAGATCATTCCTAGTTAGATTCCAATAGCATGTCCAAGCATATTATAATGGGGTTTCGAAATTCTCCAAATGTGAGAGCAGAGGATCTCCAAACAGTCATCTTAAAAGAGTTTGGGTATTAGGTCATCTCAAGAAAATTCGTGACGTGAAGCATAAAGCTATTAAGTAGGTGTATGGAAAGTGGGAGAATTCATATGCAAAGCTCCCACATCTTCTAAACGCCATTTAGGAGGCAAATCCTGAAACAAAGGGTAACTGGAGAACTATGGAATCATACGTCTTTTTTGATAAATTTTTCTCAGCATTCAGACCTTGTATTGAAGCGTTTCAACATTGCAGGTATGTTCTTAGAAAATAGTCATACGTACTTAGAAATGCTATCCATTGTTGTAGTGAGTAATTTTTTTTAATGTTTTGCAGGCTTGCGATTATAATCGATGGTACCTTCTTATATGGTAAATATAAGCACAAACTCCTTATTGCAATGTCGGTGAGTGGAGCAAATCATATAGGGCCATTGACATATGTTCTTGTCGATGAGGAGGTGGATGACACATGGAGTTGGTTCCCCAAAAAAATTAACTTACGCAACATGTCATCAAGGAACAAACGAACATTTGCTTGATTTCCAACTACATGTAGTGTGGCTTAGAGGTTGGCCTTGACACTGGTGCATTCGCATATGCTTTTTTGTTA